>JAHWFP010016251.1:69893-83663 GCA_023313725.1 Lithobius niger | reverse complement strand
AACATCCACTCGATATTCTTCCGTCACAACGCCTGTTATTACTTCCGAAATCATTATTTTATATTTTATTACCGTAAAAATAGTTTAAAAATGCTTTATTCCTTCAAAATTCGCGATCGTCGAAAGCCCACTACCAACTCGCGTAGGACAGCCATTGCGATCGGCTGCCCGCAATGCGAGGCACTCCTGCTAGCGCCAATGGATGCGACCTTCACTCGCTTCGCGTGACGTCACTTGCCGCAAGCGAACCAATCAGCGCTCGCGATGCCGTAGCGTTTGAACAAAGTCCGTTAAAACGGCACATTTGATTCGAGGAATACAGGCAGTAACGTGGGGGTTGATGACGTCATTTTTCGCTGGCTAGAATATTGGGAATCCCCTCTCTCGAACGCGACCAAGATGGCGGCTGTACGTAGCGTCGTTCCGGAGATACGATGGTTTGAACCAAGCGCTATTTTCACCAAACAAACGCAATTTTCACGTAGATTTTGGCCCATTAAGGTAATAAAAAGATGATATTAAATCATATTAATCGGAATTAACCGAAAATATACGTTCCAAAATACGCAAGTCAATCGGTATTACACCTCCGATGTACGCAATTGGATTTTTTTTTTAACAGTGCGGTGAAGTGGGTGAACGATTAGCGTCGTGTAGGCATTTACGCAGCGGAATTGCAACGACGATATATCGTCGCTTAGGCTCGAAAGGGTTAAAGGAAACTTGCGTGGTTACATAGTGACATCCAAGCATAGCATTGAAGTTTGGGACTCAAGACACAAACAAAATTAGCGTAAAATCCGAAGGTAAGGCCATTAAAAAAAAAAAAGTTGTTTCTCAGGCATCGCCGCACCGCCTAAAAGCCGCCGCACGGACATTTTTTCATTTTCCTTGCTATTTACCGCAGTGTTTGCAACAAAATACGATTACGAGACACCGGACAAAAAAAAAAATCCATCACGAGCACCACACCAACAATAAGGATCAGAGTGTTGGTGTGGCTAAAAAAAAAGTAAAAAAAGAAAAACCGCCCGCATCGAAAAATTTTTTTTTCTCGCCCGAGAAACAACTTTCTTTTTTTTAAATGTTAGTATTTTTGGATAACTGTAATAACAAAAAAGCGTTTGTAGCAATTACATAAATCTTAGTCAAACAGGAAAGTCAACACCAAATAGTGGTAAATACAGATGCAACAAACTTACTTCCGTGACTTTGGTTAGACTGCTTGAGCGAGAATTGAACGCAAGACCTTTCAGAGCAGTAGGACAACGGAATTTGGTCTGAAAGGTCAAGAGTTTAATTCCCACTCAGGCAGTCCGACATTTAAACCTAAAAGGCAACACAAATAGATTTGCATCTGAATTTAACAGGGAAAAAGAAAAAAGCTGTAAGCAATGGACTTCTGTTTTTAGTTTAGTTCATTTAAAAGTTCCGATGATTTAAATCCTAATGTTGAGAACAATTCTTTGTAGGCCTATTGACATACCTTTTGAAATGTTTGCAATAGTACTGTACACCTAACTTAAGTGTTAAGAGCGGTCATTTAATTTAACAGCTGCCAAGGCAAATGGACTAAAATACCAATACGAATTATGAACTGGTACAAATAATACCAAGGTGGTACTGGGATAAAGTTTTGCTAAGCAATGCAACAGGACAGGTGACTTTTACTTACTTTGATTGGAGACGATATACCAAAATCCTCCTTTAAACATAGTGTGTAATCGTGAACTAGTGTCATGAAATACAGATATCGTCATCTGCTAATAATAGCAGAGTAGAAGTCACACAACAGGACATCAGCCTTTTGCTCTACCGAGGTAGGTGGTCCGATTAAAGCTGTGCACTACAACTTACGAACAAATGCAGTCTTGCATTTTTTCAACATCCGTACTGCATTTCATTAAAAAACAAAAACAAAATACTTACTTTGGTCTGTAACCTCAACATAAACTTGACTAAAAATGAGAACGTCAAAACTGACACGTGGAAGGGAAACCTAGACTGCCAACTAAAACTAAACCATAGCTTTGAAGCTTGTCATTTTATATCTTGAACCAATTTTGCAGATATCTTATTAGCCATTTACTTTTTTTTTTTTAGCCATTGAGTGCAAGCATGTGTTTAAATGGCCTACCAGCTATTTGGACCAGTAGAGCATCACAGGATGGAAAAAAGGTAAATTACACAAAAGAATTAGGCACAGTTTTTATCAGTTTTATTATGGAGATGTAGTATACAATTAAGACACACATCGATAGTACACAAGACTTTACAACAGAGAGACAGGGGCATGCTAACTAAATATGTGCCTTAAGTTATAAATGAGTTATGTACAATACATTACCAATCTTTATAATTCACAAGTCAGATTTTTGTCGCATGATTTCTGGTACATCAAATAGTCTGTTATTGCTTCTTGTCTCTGAAGATAGACATGGCTACAAAAGGTTTGGTTTTTTTTTTTTTTTTTTAACTATTACCTACAATGGTAAACTGAATTTTTTTTGGTGCTACCTACATATGCTTTCAGATAGCTGACACTAAGTACTTGCAAATACGAATAAATGGTAATGAAAAAATATACCCTTGTACAAACTATTGTCACATACAATGAAAAAAGTATGAATGAATGAGTGGAAACTGGAAAGAACTATCCAAGCACGACTGACCAATTGCAATGTTTAAAAAATAAATCTAAAGTTGGCCCTGCAACTTCCATTTCAATTAATTTACAACAAAATACACAGCATTACAAAAAAATATGAACAATATTGAGTTACAACCTACACAGAAATTTCAGGGTCAACATACTATGCAGGTTGGCAAATAGCACCATCCAATGCCAAGGAACTTTTTTTTATTAATCAATGAAGACATGATAACGATGGTAATGGTACTGCTCAAATGAGTGAACTCTAGTGGGCGAAATGATTAGATGAATTAATAAACTACTCTCTACATGATAATGTATTAATGCCTTGGCCTCGTCCCACAACGGGGCAAAGTTAAGTGCCATTTCCCAAACCTGAACTTAAAACAGCCATGTCAAAGAAACAGCAAGTTAGCCATGGAGTGCAAACACTGTGTCATGGAGGCCAGCTAGCCGACCCGAGTACAGACCTGGGCGAGGAGGCGTCAATGCCTGCTGGGAAGATACACATGTGGGTGGAGTCCACTGCCCCGGCTCTCACTTGTCTT
This sequence comes from Lithobius niger, assembly GCA_023313725.1. Classification (NCBI taxonomy): domain Eukaryota; kingdom Metazoa; phylum Arthropoda; class Chilopoda; order Lithobiomorpha; family Lithobiidae; genus Lithobius; species Lithobius niger. The sequence goes on along the minus strand of JAHWFP010016251.1, from coordinate 80,462 downwards.
TCCCTTGCCTCGCTCGACTTCCTAGGCAAGGGTCACCATCCTCGTGGGCAGCTCGTCTAGTTCGTTACAGCCGTCGAAAAGCGAGGTGGTGGAACTGCTGGCCACTTGGGCTGAATACGCACATTCCAGCATGTCAGATTAACCTTAAATGATTATGGTCCCACAGTAGATCAACATCAGCTACTTACAAATAATAATGCTAAATTTCGTCATGTCAGCATAGTTATTTACCGTAAATGAAATTATTGACCAAAATTTGTTAACTACGATTCTGAAGTTTAAGATGATTAATCGATTAACATTCAGAAAGCAAATGTATTAAGAAAATGAGTGATCTACTTGTAACGTGGGACACACAACCAAGTAAACAACCTCAAACAGTCAACAGTACTAAAGAATTAACAACAACCAATTAAGTACCACCTGTCTCTTCTGAAGACAAATACACACATGCAGTAAAAACCTCCATCCAACCGAGGGTTGCCTACTTGCCCTGCAAGTAGAACTTGTGTTCCAGTGGACAAGTTGAATGGTGGTCAAAGGAAAAGGAAAACTGGTGACCTAGTGATAAGTACCAGCCGTTCCAAGTTGCTGGCTGGCCTCAAAAACACACGCTGCACTCATTGGCTACTTTAGTTGGAATTTGTGCCAAACATATCATTGATGTAATTTATAAGTCATGCTTACATAATAAAGGTAACCTTTACTAAATAGAAATATTTCAACACTTGACTACAGAAGCTTGGCTCTGAAGAAAAAAAATAAATACAAATGATGGGACAAACTACAGATGCAGCAAAACTTTGTCACAAGTATAAATTAAACATCTTCAGGCTTGGTTTGTGGTTTCTCCTGCTGATAAACAAGAGCTTTCTCATCATTTTTCCTATCGCGCCTTTCATTTCATTTCCTAACAATATAATTCTACAAAATTTTATCTCCATAATTACTTTTTCACACAGCGTTTTTCTTTTTTAACATGCACAATGTACAAAAAGAGGGGTCAGCATACCGCTTCAGAAGAAAAAATTCTTTAAAGAGTTCCTCTGGGGGCAAGCACCTTTCAACGAAATCCGTTCTTATGTTCGGTGCTCAACTACTGCTGACTAGTGCCCAACACAAAATTATTAAAAATTCTATTTTTTTTTGTCCAGGTGCTAATAATTTTGCTACCTCAACTTCACAAAGGTAGAAAATGCGATATTGTGTCCCACAACATTTTAATCCTCCTATTTATCAACGTTTTAACATTTGGGGAGGACGAAAAGGAAGTTTACTTAAAAGTTGTGTCAAATGTTGACCACACTACTTAGTTGCCTACATATGTACAAAAGGAGTGTCAACTTATTTTCTTCCCCGACCATCCACTGCTATCTGAACATGCGAATGAAAACCCATTCACAACCAGAGACTAGCCCCAAAAAGGCTTGGTCACTCTACACAAGAGATTAGCCAAGCAAAGCTGACTGCCTACACCACGGGAATGTTAATACAAGTCTGAAACCTACAGTACTCCCATTCTTGCCAACACTCAAGCACCGGATCGCTCGTCCCACACCAACCCCTACAATTAAGAACTACACTGGGGAGGACACAAAACTTCTACGAGGAAGCTGTAAAAAATTAAACGTTTCAACTGAGGCCTCTGATGCAGTGCCCTCATCGATAGTTTTGTGTTTGGTACAATCACCGTAGAGCAAATTGGCACATAAAAGCCAAGTAATCCTATCCTGCCCTAACATTTGAATTGCCCACAACATTCCTTCTTGACCTCTGTAAGAACTTTTGTCTGATCATCTCCCCACTACTTGCTGAACCACAAGGGAACTCCACTTGTACTGATGCCTGTTCTGTGGTCTTCATACCAATTCGGCATCATGATCACACTAAGGAACCACTATCAAGAGAAGGGAAATGATGGTAAGGCCACGAATACACAGCACAGCTACAGGCACTATTTGCAATAAAGGCAGCTTTGGCAACACCACAAACCACTTGTGTCGGCAGCGCCACAATGTTAGTTAAAGGGAGAACCATGGAATTTGGCTGGGCCTCGCAAACCTGAAAAGCCCACCAAAATTTGAAAGGGGAAAAAATTGACTCAAGAGAAAAATGACATCTAACCTGACTCAGAATCGCTACTATCAGATGAACTGCTTGAACTGCTACTACTGCTGCTGTCACTGTCTGAAGAACTGCTGCTGCTCGCACTTAACCTGCTAGGCCCGCTTACAACATCTACATGTTTATTTTCAGATTCTGAAACAAAATTTAAAAAAGTAAATTAACTATATTATGTTGCATAAAAAATTTGACTATAGCACTTTGATGAACAAAGCTATTGAAACAAAGGAATAACAGATACACGGCAGCAAATATTGTCGACTGCTGACAATGACCAAGTAGCAATAGTTGCTAAAAATTCGGTCACAACAAAGGTACGTGTACTAATTTTTCTTATTGCTCAATTTTCATCAAATAATCGATGTGTGGTTAACAAAAGTAAAGCAATCGTTTGCATATTTTTAATTAAAAATCATAAATACATACGAATTTAGCCACACGCTAGTGTGTCGCGCCAGGTTAGGCAACAAACATCACATCAATTCAATTGTCAAGGTTGTAAACCATTGTAGCGCGACGCCATTGCGTCAGTGTCTTATATCCTGAAGTACACATTTCAGGTACGTGAGAAAAAGCAATAATACGGTACAAAAGCTTAAATTGTGCTGAAATCGAGACCAATGACCCACCTGATAAAAATTAACTCATGTAGGAATGACAGCTAAGCTGCTTTCACTGCAAAATCTGACCCTCAATAACATTGAAAATGTGTTAATACTAGCTAGCTAGTCCGCTCATCCCCATGTTAAATCCCATAGGGTGATTATTCATCGATACAGAGATAACGTGAAGACTTCCAGCTATGAAATTGGACGAATGGGTGCAGTACAATACGAACTGCGTACCTTTTATGGTTTGGAGCCTGGGGGCATAACGAGGATGGCGTGGGAGGGCACGTAAGTACGATAATACTGTTACAAGGCCATTAAAAAAAGAAAAGTTGGTTCTCAGGCCCTCCCGCACCGATTTTTTGACGGGAAATAAAAAAAACGACGCGGCAAAAATAGCAGTTACAGAACAAATATAGCCTTTATTGAGAAATTGAAATATAAAATTACCATTCTTCTCGTTAAATAATTGTGTGGACGGACACATGGTAAGAAGCATTAAGAAGCAGTATTCTTCATTTTACCCAAACTAAAAAAAATAATTCCCCAAAATAAACGGAAAAATAGGGTCGAAAAATTAAAAAATTAAAAATAAAATTCGCCCGCCCGCACGGATTTCTTGAGAAAAATGCCCGAGAACCAACTTTCTTTTTTTTTTGAGTGACCAAACCATTGTTAGTATTGTCGGCATCGTCTCTCATGGGACGGCCAAAGTTCGGACAATGACAAGGTGTATACCGACGTGCGTGCCTCGACACACACTAGTGTATCGCGATAAATCTAAACAACGTTGCAAAGAAATTGTATTTATGTCCAATTCACGAAAAATAAACCAACTGTAAAAACAAAAAATAAATAAAGCCAAAAACTGGTAAAGAGGCCACCAAGTTGAGAGGTTTGGCCCTTCAAAAGGAGTGATATCAACACACCAAATCTAACTACATAAAACAAATTACAAAATTAAAACCAAACCAAAAAGTTAGTAGCACATACCGTAAATCGTGTATTAAAAGCCCAGTTGAAGCTAAAGCCCACCCCCTAAATTGCTGTAAATTCAAAATCATAAAATAGTGGAGTTAAAGCCCACCCCTCGAATTGTAGCTTTTCTACGAAAAATTACCTAAAAGTTATGTGAATAAAGATAGTACTGCTTGCTATGTTTACTGGCTAACTTCTCCCTCCCTGTAGTAATAGTGGACTCTTGCTTTAGCTCCTAGCACCTGCACAAGGCATCTCTCACCTAAGCCTCCTCCCTAACAGCAATTAAAGGGGTGTAAAAATTGGTCTTTCAGAGATCGTTCAAAAGCTTCTCATTTTCTGCAATAGATTTCCAGAAAGGTTAGAAAATTGATAATGCGTGATTTAAAGCCCACCCCCTTATTTTTGCCAAATTAACTGCATAAGCCCATGGGCGTTTAATCCACGATTTACGGTAGTTGAAAACTAATTTCTTGTTGACGTGGCACTTTATTACACATCTGCACGGTAGTGGAGTTGAGTTAAAAGGGGTCAACTGGTAAAAGGGGCCGCCAAGTTCCGAATGGTTCGGCACTTCAAAGGAGTGATATCAACACACCAAAACATTCTCCAACTTAATCGCACCGAATACTACTTTGGACGTTAAATGAAAACTAGAACGTTGCTACAGAAAGTAGCAATGTTCTAGTTTTCATTTAACCTTCGAACTATTAGTCGATGCGATTAACTTGGCGAATGTTTTGGTGTGTTGCTATCACTCCTTTGAAGGGCCGAACCATTCGGAACTTGGCGGCCCCTTTTACCAGTTTTGATTTTGATACGATATATATTTCTTATTGCCAAGTGGAAAATATACATAACCTGTTAATTTTGCATGTTTCCCTGGATGTTTTTTAGTTCCTTGTAGCCGCCAGCTCCATAACTCGAGTGTGCCAGCGCGACGCCAGCCCTCCTCTATAAAAGCACTTTCGCACGACCCGAAGGCCATTTTTCCTCCAGAGCGCCACCACGCTACTTCGTTTCCCACCTTTGGTTCAATATTTCATCTGGATTGTTTCCTAAATTCTTGTGACCAAGCAGCTGGACCATGCCCAAAGTACCGATGCCCGAGAGGACGTTTCCGTACGATCACCTTCCCTCCACCAGTCATCGTGCGCACTGCTCACTCTTATGTTGCCGCCGGCCTTTCATCACAAGACACACCACCGCTTCAACAAGTGATCCCACCACTTTTGTCTGAAGCTGCTTTCGTATGACCGTCAACACAATGTCTTTACTTCAAGGCTTTCGCCATCCTCCGACCTGAATCTGTCCACATTAGAAGAGGAACTCCGTTGACAAAGGACCTTTATGTGCAACTACACCACACACTAAGGCTGTTTGACGTGACGCACGTTATCACGTGACTGGGCTAGTCCACTCAGACTGCCGTGGCTCGTGGTATAAAACGTAAATACAATCGCATTTCTTCATTTGGGCCTTTTGGCGCACAATGTTCGCCATAATCACCATTGGACCTTTCGTCCCATTAGTTTTATCGAGGTGACCGCTCCCTCGCTCGTAGCAAAGTGAATCGTCTAGTTGACAATACCATAGCCAACTTAGGCCCTCGCATGGCGCCAGCCACCCCTCAGGCGTCGGCCACTACTTCCGTGAAGGAAAACGACACAAAAGAATGGGTCGCTTCCAGATCTCGTGAGAGCAAGCATTCCGCTTCATCTAACCATCACAAAACGAAAAGGCCTCGCTCATCCTCGGCTCCTGCCGACGCGACTTTTCGTCAACCAGGCTGTGCCTGCCTTTTCGTCAACCTTCTGCGGACTGTGCAGACAACGAAAAATTCTTGACTCCGCTTCAGTACTACAACAGCAAATGAACCCACCAGATCGCTACATTCATTCCCCCGATGACACGGGTAATGACACTTCGACCATCACGCTTTCAGCCCTTAAGACTGACAGTTTTCGAATGCATCTCAAGCATCTGACGCCCCCGTAATCAACCGTGGGTTAACTACGGGTTTGGCTTCGGCCTAAGAGTTGAGAACATCAAGCCTCGCTCCCTTATCGGCCACTCAACCACGCTGCTCACTCCGCAACAGTGGCACCATCTTGGGACGAGGAGAATCACTTGAGCTCGATAAAGATTCACCACCGCCCACACCAGGCCAAGAGACGTTTTTTAAGCCTTTCGGTGACGAAGCACCTCGAGCGAAAAATTTCGACCCTTCCCTCATTGGATGCATCACATGTCACATGTATAGAAAAGTTAACATTCCTGCTCACGTTCTTTTGAACAATGACAAATGTCTTTGTCTTGGCCTTCGTGCCGTAACTCAAGCCGACGTCTTAAAACAAAGCCGTCAACGCTCTATGTGAAAAGCTTTTGTCAAGCCCAACATTGGCTGAAGTCAAACACCTGCCAACCACTCATCTGGCAGCTTTTCCAGAAAACCTGCTTTGCCATGTACGATTCAATGAACTGGCTCACTAGGGCGCTTTTCAATAATAACCTTTTACGTGACATAACCCTATACCACGCGCTATGGCTGTTTGCTGTGACGTGCACATCACGTGACTGGGCTAGTCCAATCAGATGGCCAAATAGCCGTTTTTCTCGTTCGCCATTGGCTAATTCATGGTGACGTCACAGCAAACAGCCATTGAGCATGGTATAAACACGACCTCAAATTTGAACGATTCCACCAGACAACTTCGGAATCAACCCATCCACGAAAGCGACATTCTCTTTCGTGGCTTAAGCCAGAGTTTGGCCCCTCATCTTGACAACTTCAGAAAGTCAAAAGCTAACAAACTCTTGTCTCAACAAAGATCGTACTTTAAGACCAACAAGCCCTTCACAACCCTCGACACAAACGAAAACTGGTATAGGCCAAAGCCTCAATCTGATGTCAAAGACAGTCGCCACTCTGAGCCCAACCAACCGTTTCACATCAACCAGTCCTTTCGTTCAAGGCCATTCAACAAACGACAGGACCGAGGCACCACCTCTGACCAGAGAAGACGCTGCTCCTCCCCGCACGAAAAGCGCATGTCGCAAAAGAATCAATGACACCATTCAGCCGATCAGACTTCCGGTAGCCTCCTGGCCTTGAAAAAACTAACGTCCAATGGACAAATCCTCTCAATAATTCAAGACGGCTTTCACCCAACCTTTTCGTCCAAACCTCCGCTCGCCCTTTAGCCTCCTTGGCAGTTTTCACCACTCCAAGCCAAAGCTTTCGTCGGAAATTCAGGACCTGCTTTCAAAGAATGCAATAAAGGAAGGTCTTCTCGTTATCGGACCGGGATTTTACAGCTACATCTTCCAACGACCAAAGAAGTCAGGAGGAAAGACTAAAACCTCTCAACCGTTTTATGGACAAAGACCATTTTAAAATGGAAACAATCCATCAATCATTTTCAGCAGTTTAAAAAAAAAATGTTGTCATCGCTTCCGTTATATTTGATTGCTGTCCTCTCCTGGTTCTGAGGGGTTCTAACTAGAAAAGTTGGACTAAAAAAATTTTGGGTAGTCATTTTTTTTGTGGACCACCCCGTTTATTGGACACAAATTACTTCAAACTTACTACACCCACGCAACAGACATTCATTAATTCAATTTGCAATACATTACTGGAGTGGTTTCACCAAAACTCTTTGAAGGTTAGGAACAGCTGATTGAGTCCTTTACGAATTTCATTGTGTTCACTTCTTTCGAGACAGAAGTCGAATGCTCCGACAGGACAGAGGAAACGCTCTGGATCATTGCCAATCACCGTTGAAAGCACTGGGATGGTGATGGTTCGATTGGGTTTAGTGGGTTTGTTGAGTTTTTGCACAAAAAAGTTTCTTGGAAGGAGACAGACGGCTTCGAAATTATTGGAGAAAAAATAAGCCTGGTCCATGGAGAGAAGCTGTATTTCACTGCAACGTAGGCTTCTGAATATTCTAAGGGCGGGTTGACCTAGTTGATCACAGGTGTCGGCTGTTCTTTACAATCTTCCAGGGAGATAATGTTGACTTCACTCTACAGTGGGAAGGGGGGGTCTCTCGAAGCGCTATCCAAAACACGAAATCACAAAACGCCAAAGCTGAAACGATACAATGTGTCTTAGCAAACTAATCACTCTTGCCACCCACTGTGTACACTGTACAGGCAAACCAGAACATTCCTGCCATCCAATGTGTGCAGGCAAACCACTGCACAGGCAGCCAATGATGCACATGCATGCCACTGACGTTTTCCCAGTGTATAAAACCAGCCAGTTCATGGCGATCCGACGGTCTGGCGAACTGAAAATCCCTTCCCGTTATCAACAATGCCACTATTAGGACCATTACAACAGAGGCCTGTAATGAAGCAAGAGACTCTTGGGGATTTACAATTTTCGAAAACAAAATAATCTCAGCCGGCAATGCACATGTGCTGTGGGTTTCGCCACCGAGATAAACTATAACCTACGGATTAAAAAAGTATTAAGGTCTACATAGTGTAGCCAAGTCATGAAACAATCAATACCATGTAGAGATGATTGAGATTACATCTTGGGTTTTACTATCACCTCTCTGATTACGGACCTTACAAAGGTACAAGAAGTTCCATTGCCCAGCGAGGTTCACGGTACTGATCGTAATCATAAGTGATGAAATAACTTATTTGCAGGCAATTTATTTTCTTCTATACAGGAAATTACTAACAAAATACTGCAATTCTTGCATTAATGATTTAAGATTCTAACTGTCACCACCTGGCAAAAACAAAACCACTACTTTATCGGGTCAGTAGGGCTATGGAGCGTAGAAAGAAGTAGACTATTGCTGCAAAGAAGGTGCGCAAGGTCCCAACTAAAAAGGCTTAGCACTTTAATAAAAGGTTGTGTGGTGCAAGAAATTATTGGACTCATGGATTCACCACAAATCCACACCAGTATTAATGTGTAAGGGAACTGAGCTTTCACAGAAAAACTCTGCCGTCCAAATAGAAAAAAAAAAAAAAAAAACATGCTTGTTAAGGCATTCGCACACAAAACAATATTTTACTTGCTACCCACGTTAAGTCATTTCTAGACAATTGACAAATTGCACACTTCTTAGCTTACTTTACAAAATATTAATCCACTTTTGGAAGGAGTGCTGAGCAAATCTACACTTTTAGATATGCCCAAATTCAAGTACTAAATCCCTGACCAAACTGATCAACTTTTTTTGAAGTTATTTGTTACACTATTACAAATGCATCCAATCCGATCTCTAATACCTTAGCACAGGGGTTGTCACAAATATTTCTGTAGAAGGCTTCTCGATTTTCATGCCCAATTACTTATTACTAAGGCTGGGCCGATACTACTTTTTACCGATCCGATCCCGATTTCAAAGAAAAAAATCTGCCAATTAATTGCTCCTTGGGGCGTTGCAGTTATTTCAAATAAATAAAATAAATTCATAAAGAGTCCATAATAAAGAAAAAACTGTGTAGATTTATATTTAACCAGACAAAGTGTGTGTTTCTACATAAATTAACGTTTTCTTGTTTTTACATCTAGTACTGTAGTTCTACTGAATTCACATTACTTCCTTTGTTACCACATTAAACTTATTAATAAAGCTAGGACGATCAACTTTGTTACGGATACCAAATCCCCAATAACAGATCCAAGTTCCCAACTGACCGAAAAATGTAATACTGAAGTATGTCTTTATAAAAAAAAATTACTTTTGAAATCATTGGATAAACAAAGCATTGGCCTAAATAAATATAAATATTTTTTTTTTAAATATTGGTTTAAAATAATATTGCATAGCAAATATCATCTAAAAACACAAAACCCCATTAAAATTTTAACATTTTGTCTTGTAACTTCTAACAGTTAAGAGAATGCTGCTTCCAGTTTGGACCATTGGAAAGCTGGCGAAAAAAACCTTCAAAATGGTGTATTCAAACGTCAAATTCGGTCGATGAGAAGTGAAAATATCTTCGATTTGGTTTATTACCGATTTAAGTGGGTTTTACCGCCGATCAACCCTTCCGAATGTCAATCCAGTAGCAGTCGCCACTTGGCCAGTAGACCTTACAATGCACTCGCCATTTCACAATTTTTACTCTCCACATACCAAATATGTCTTGTATGATGAAAGATTTCTCTAATTTATGCATTAACAAAATTGTCCAATTTTCTTAAACTCCAGTATTAATGCAGAAAATCCAGTTGTATAGCCCTTATAAATCTGAGCATAACGCCACAAACCGTTCGTCTCTAACTTATACGGTTCCAGAGATACCCCTTTTTTAGTGGCATACTCTGTAGCTAGTCGCCGATTTGGCGGGTAAGGCTAAATTCCAAGTCGCCAACTATTGATTTCCACTCGCCAAATGGCGAGTGACATTGGGAAGGGTTGCCGCTGATCCGATACTCCGATCCAATACTCCAAATATCGGCAGAGATCGGTATCAGCCCAGCCTTACTTATTACACTGGTGAAATGACTTGACCAAATTAACAATTAACTTAGAAAAACCCAGTTCAGCTACTGTTTGCATGTTCTCCAAATACTGCAACAATTTCTCAGTTCCCACAATTTTTAAGAGCAATTTTTTTTCAACACAGCCTAATGCCACACAAAATTTAAAAAATGTTTCTCACGCAAATAATTTCCAAAAGATTACGTATGCAGATTTTACTTCTTTTACTTCAAACAGTGATGCGGAAGAGGGTACTATTTTTTCTTAGCAATACAAGGTCATCTCCAAAAGCAATTTTAGAATGTAGGTTATGTATCTTTACATTTTCAGCACTTGACGATGGTAAATGGAAACTCACAACTAACAGCCTTTAGTCCAAAATCATCATTCTAGAAGAT
>JAHWFP010016251.1:35798-64877 GCA_023313725.1 Lithobius niger | reverse complement strand
ATGGCCGAACAGAGGGTGTTCGGTTCGGTTCGGTGTTCGGTCTTTCAAACCCCAAATACCAAACCGAACATATTTTCACTTCCAATCGACGGATTTTGATGTTTGATACACCGTTTTGAAGGTTTTTTCGCCAGCTTTCTCTTGGACCAAACCACAAGTTCCTAGCTCTAACGGTTTAGGAGTTATAAGGGAAAATGTAAACGTAGTGGGAGATTTTTTTATGTTTAAACAGAGTTTCAACATATATGTCCATGGGAAAATACCCACATTTGGTCTGAAACTTGTGCTTTGATGAATCTTTATGAACTGAGCTCTTCTACATTTTAGTTTAAGATACATCGGTTTGGTACATTTTTGTTCGGTTCGGAAGTGTTCGGTGTTCGGCTTATTTAAGGTTTGTTCGGTTTGGTTCGGTTCGGTTGAAAAATTCTCGTTCGGTACAGCCTTAAAAAATACCTACATTTGTTAAGAAACTTGTGCTTTGATGAATCTTTGTGAACTGAGTTCTTTTTACATTTTAGTTTAAGATTGGTTTGGTACATTTTTGTTCGGTTCGGTAGTGTTCGGCTTATTTAAGATTTGTTCGGTTTGGTTCGGTTCGGCTGAAAAATTCTCGTTCGGTACAGCCTTAGTATTTACAAGAATTTATAAATTCTTGGTATTGAGAGGTGACAAGCCTTTGTTAGTTAATCTGTTAAACCGAAGCAATTTACAAAACTGAAACTCGCGTTTGGCAGTGAAGTAGACATCGGTATCGGACACATAAACCGATCCGATTCCGATCCGATTATCGGATGAAAAATATCGGCCGATTCCGATACCGATCCAATCCGATGATCGGTCGATCCCTAGTCGGCAACACAAATAGGTTTTCAGATCCTTTCTCCTGTACTACGGTCCACATTCTCCATGAGCAGCATTTCATCTTTGTTTACGCTTGTCAGCATGTGAACGTCTCGTTTATCGTGCCATCGAACAGCAAGGAGGTCGCCATTGGTCTGCGACTGATGGTTGCCTTTCTTCAGCTTTCCTTCCTTCGAATGTTGTCGGTTTTTCCTGAAAGTTCCACAAGCACCACTTTTGTGCTGCAACAAGTGATCAAAAGAATTGGGCTGGTGTACTAGTTGTCAACATACACCGGATGTCCTTTATCGAGGTACGCCTTCAGCAAAGGCCTAACTACAATATGTTGCCAGTAATTCCTAGCGATTCATTGTTTTTTGTGTTTTGTGTGTAAACACACAGGCTACATCACATCCAAATTGTAACCTGTTTCACAGTCGCACAAAACAACTTTATCCAGAATTGGTGGCGTTTAGACAGAATAAACTGCCTGAAACTGAGCCTCCCTTTCTACACCACCAAACTTTCAACGATGCATAAATTTTGGAATGGCTTTAGTGCAAACCTAAATTTTGCTTTCAGATAGTCGTAAACTCTTTGAATTTTGTAGTCGGGTCTCCTTCACGATGTTGCGAAATATCTATCGATAAAAGAGGATGGGTGGACCAATAATCCTGGATTCATTTTTTGTGTGTGTGGGCAATGAGCATAAACAATGCCAAAAATACATAAATTTCCTCGTATGTAGTATTTTCCACTTATGTAGTTTCAACTTTTCCTTTACTTCCACAGAATCAATTGCTTGTTCATAAAATCTGTTCCGGTTTTTTGGCCTTTTTCAGTTTTAACAAATTGTGAAAAAAAATTTGAAATAATAGGCTTCGTAGTGTCGTCATACTTTCACTATCGTCAAATATGAATTCTTTTGGAACATGCTGACCGATTTTCAACTTCCACTATTTTTTGTTACCCGTTTTGGTGTTTTGGTGAAGAATCAAGATTTAGCATGTATGGTTGAATCATTTCCCATGTCTTCTGATATGTGGGATTCCTCCTCCAACTGTTGCCATAAAATTTACATGACCGCAAATGAAGTACATGGCCTACACCGTATGCCCGCTAAGTGGCAATCCCCAAGCATCTTCCAATGGCTACACTCATCCCCCGAATCGGACATCCATGACTCTCAAGAGCACCAAATAAACCTAACCTTGTGAGCAAATAAGCATTACTTTAAGGTAGTATTTTCAGAAAAGTAAAAATTATCGCAAAATTGATGCAGAAAAGCAATCATCATTGGATCCAGGAGATATATACAGCATTTATTTAAATTGCTAATGCAGCCACTGTACCAAGGTACGACAGTTTAACATTTATGCATACCTGGTAATTTGTTGATATCTAAACTGAGCTGCCGTTTCTCATCATATGACATAGGCTTGGCATTGTCTTCGTCTTCACTGTCGAAAGCAGGGGCCGAGCTCTTGTTTTTTTTAGACGACGACCTTGGAAAATGAAGTAGAAGAAATAAGAATTTACCAACCAACACCAAAATTATTACATTTTTTTTTGTCTATAAAGGCACAGTTCTTCACACTTGAAGCCAATAACATAATTAAAAACTCCAAAATACCAGTGTTACCTGGTTAATTTTGGTTTCTATTCCCTGTTGAAAATATATATTACATTTTTTAAAGCAATCTCCTCCTCAAATGCTGTTCAATCTTGAGAAATTAAATCGAAGATGTCCTTACGCGTTGCTACCCACTGCGCAGGTTTCCCACTCAGCCTCCTTATATAAAAGTTGAAGCGGAGCGGCATTGCTCACCTATTTGATCTTCCTTTGTGCCCAGATGGCGACAGGAGGGGAGGAGGGTGGGACAAAGGTAATGTATATTTTCAACTGGCAATAGAAACCAAAATGAACTAGGTAACACTGGTATTTTGGAGTTTTAAGTTGCCTTGAAAATATCCCTTACCTCTTTTAAAGCAATCCCTAGACTTTATCAAGGCGGCGGGCACCATCTTGACTTAAGCCCCCTCAGTTAGCGACCGGTTCCCTACACAGAAACCCAAGTGTGCAAAGGGGTTACCGTATTCGTCGGGCGGCGATAAAAGGGGCCCGATCCGGTATAGTCTCTCGGCTTGATGGGACATGTCCCGTAGGTAGTGGGACGTAAAAACCATGGGATGCCTTCCAAGAGGCTGCCTCCATGATGTCGGTAATGGGAATATTGCTATAGTGGGCCCAAGACGTGGAAATTGCACAAAGTTTGTGGGCTGTGACTGATCCCTTCTGCTGCACAGCTGATGTCGAGCGCCTCGTAATCCTGAACGATGACAGTTTTCAGCCAAGTGGCAATCACGCGTGTCGAAATTGTACCCACTTTGTTACTGAAAGGCAGGAATAATTGGACCGTCCTCGGCGAATTGGTTTGGAAGCTTTTAGATAAAATCGGATCGCTCGAACTGGGAAAAGGGATCGTTCCTCTTCATCCCCTAGAATGTTGGAACAAGAGGGTATGACAAAGGGTCTTGTTCGTTCATCCGGTTTTTGTGTTTTTGTGTTTCGTGGGGTGAGTGTTAGACAATCGTTTAGGAAAAAAACAGTTCCTTCTGTGGCTGAAAGTGCTTGTAGTTCTCTGCATCGGAGGCAGGCGGCTAGAGCCACAAGAAACACTGTTTTTCTTGTGAGATGGCTAAGCCAAGAGGAACCCATGGGTTCATAGGGTGGAGACATGAAGGCTGGAGACATGGACATCGGGAAATTGCCTGCGGAGATGAGGTCTGTCAACCTCTGTCAACTTCGGCAGTCGGGAGTTGCGGCTCGCTTCTGCTGGTTCCTTTGGCCGGAGCAAGAGCGAGAGGAGTCAGACCGAAAGGGCTGTTGGTTTCTTGGCTGAAAGAGTACGTTTTCATTCGTGCGGACCATTGGTCTAGGTGCAGCCTTTTCCAGTCGTCCGGTAAAAGGCTGGAATTGGATTGTTTGTTCTTCTGAAAGGAACGGTTGGACGAAGGGTTTAGTTTTTGCGGTTTGGGTTTCCTTGAGATGTCCAAATGAGGAGCAAGAGTCGGGATGAGACCAAGAAAAAGAGTGACTCATGAATGGGTTGGTTGCGGAGGCTGTGCCGAGTGGAGACGTTAAGGTAGTTGGCGGATGAAAGGGCTATTTACCGAAGGAGGAGGGTGTTGTTAAAGAGGGCACTGGTTGCCCAGTTTAGGAGTGGTAGGTTTCGAGGCTTGCCTTCTGGAAGAGCTGTGAGATTAGGGATGAAAGGTTGCGTATCTCTTCTGGCTTGCGTCCGCGGAGTTTCTCGCACTAGGCATTGACCGCAGTGTTGAGGACGTCGGCCTGGCAGGCGGCCCGAAGGCATTTATAGTTTAGGTATAGAACAAAGGTTGGGATTTCAGCTTTCTTAGGGATGGAGAGAGCAGTGCCCAAGTCCATCTTGATGTCACTGCACAGGAATTCACATTCAGAATATGTGTCAAAAATTGTGTGGGTTTGTGGAGCCGTCGCAGAGCGGGCGAAAGAAGCTGTTCTCACGGCCGGGACATGGAGCTGGTGGATTCTTGTCAAGGATGAGGGGGTCACCTTTGCCCAGGAGGGAGCCTTCGGAGGAGGCATGTCAGAAGGGTTTTTGACTGGCCGAGAAGGTTGCGTGGTTTGGCATTCTTGTCACGAAGGGCAAAACCAAACCCCGTCCTTAAGCCTCGGTTGATGACTGGGCGTCGGCAGACATTGACGGTACCGATTCCTCGACTGTCTTGAGAAGCGCTACAAGTGGCAGTGTAGGGTCGCCGGCCGAATCGTCCGGGAAGTGAATTCGTCCTTCGGGCAATAATGGTGGACGAAGGGATTGTCTGGGCAGCCGGTGTTGCGGGGGGGGGGTCTTTCGTTTCTTCAAGGCACCCGAAGGAGAAGAAGCGCAACGCTTGTGGCTTTCATGGCTCGAAGTCTAAACGACCCAGTCTGTACACGTTGGTGGCGGCATCGGAATGTCTTTCATCGTACGAACGGCGTCGTGGACGATGTCATGAACTTCACTACGAGTGACACTGCGGCCCAAGGGAGAATTGGGGGCGGGTGAAAGAGCAGTAGTGGCTCGGCGGGGATTTCTCTCAGCTTCACGATAATTGTCCTTCGCAAGTTGTAAAGTGGACGAAGGGAAGAGACCCATGGGTTCAGCAGGAGTGCGTTGACCAGCCTGGAGAGGAGACTCCAAAAAAGCGTTCCCGTCACCGAAGGCAGCACCGGTGAAAAGTGCAGGGATGATCGGTTTCGTGGCGGCAAGGTCAAGATCGGAGACCCAGCAGTCGCCAAGAGCAAAGGGAGCAAGAGCACGAGTGAGTGCAGCAGAAGAAGCGGGAGCGTCGGCCATCTTCGGTAAATCCATATTCCGTGCGAAAGGCGGGGAACCTCAGAGCGAGGTGGCGTGGAGACACCTCTGTAGGAAAATGAATGCCGAAAGCGTCCCCGCTCTCGCTTTTATAAGGGAGGACTGCGCCGAACATGCGCAGTGGGACATGCAAGGAGGCGCCTGCGCACCGGAAGAAACCTTCAGGGGAACATCACATTGGGACAATGTAATGCTAAAATTATCAGGTTAACGCGTTTTGGCAATAAAGAAACGTAGACAAACTATGTTTACGCGTTACAGTAGAACCTCGATTATCCGACCTAATTGGGACCAGGCTACCATCTGAAAATCAAAATTCCGGATAATAGAAAACACATACAAAATGGGGTGTAAAGTTAAGTGTAATCCTACTAAACTGATGTAAATGATAGCCTAGAATGTTAAAAAGCATTGCCTTTGCACTTATTCATAGTTATACTTTACAATAATTCAATAATTTAGAGAAAAAAATACTTTCGTAATAAAATTCAATTAGCTAAAAGAAAAATCCAAGATTTATACACGTTACATCGTATAGGCCTACCATAAGCAAAGCATTCAGTACTGAACTGAAAGTTAGAAGAAAAAAAATGCCTTTAAAAAACACACTTGCACTAACTAATAGTACCTTTTTAGGCATTTTATAATAAAATTTAAAATGTATGATGGCTTAAATGGCCGTTTTTGCTGGTGTAGGCTAGACAGATGACACTTCGCAGCTCTGTCACAAAGCCGCTTTAACAACAATTCGGTAACGTCCGTGTCTGCTTGCTGTTCAAGCCACATTAATACCTTGGAAAAGCTATCGAAAGCTTCGCTGTTAATTTTATGTCGGATTCTTCTTCGTCGCTTTCGATTTCGTTGTCAATCTGTTCAGCTTCACCATGAACCTCTGCAACAATTTCATAGTCAAAACATGAAAACCCGGATCGTTCGCGTCACTTTGGAGCCACGCTTGATCACATTCTTCACATCTGGGAAGTTCAGCTAAGAGCGCCGTTAACTCCTCCACCCCTACAACATCAATGGGCTCTTCCACACTAGCGTTCACCTCAAGGTCAAGATACGGAGCAAGCTTTCTTTAACTCCGAGTCATAGCGCGTTGTGGCAAAAAGTCCCATGCATCCGCGATCATGTAAAGACTGTCTTTTATCATTAAAGTTTGCCAAAACTGCACAACGCTGGCTGCAAAAAGCAACTTACGAATTAGCTGCCATCTGTATCGCCGTTTCATGCACTCCAACACGCCTTGATCCATTGGCTGCAAAATAGCAGTGGTGTTGGCTGGAAGAAACACGCATCTAATATCGTCTTTTAATTCTTCAGAGTTTGGATGTGTGGGTGCGTTATCCATGAGCAAGATTGCTCCCACCGTTATATTTTTTTTCTGCTGTTTTTTCCTTACAGCGGGAACAAAATCAAAAAAAACCCATCGCTTGAACACGTATGTGTCCATCCAAGCAATTTTTGGCTGAAGTGGTGGACGGGAAGCACTCTTTTCTTTTTGTTTTTAAAACGAGGATTTTTGCTTTTGCCGACGAGTGCGAATTTTAGGCAGTGCAACCCCGAAGCGTTGCACATGCTAAAATTGTCACTCAATCTTTCATCATTTTTCGGCCAGGTGCGGACAATTCATTTGCTGCAAGTGTTTTGGTGGGGAGCGCTTTCCAGTACAGGCTCATTTCGTCGCAGTTATAAACTTGATCGGCTGTTAAGTTTTTCGGCGTCAATTAGACTACGTAATTTGCCGATAAACACATCGGCATCTGCGACGTCGGAAGAAAAGTTTTTCTCCTTCAATGCTGAACTGTCGGATGCCATGCCGATGCTAAATTTTTCCAGCCAACCGCTGCTAGCTTTAAAATCCTTGTTGCCGCCAAGTTTGGAATTGAGCATCAGTGCTTTCTCCATTAACATTGGACCGGAAAGTGGCACTCCTTCACTACGTTTCTGGATAAACCATTTGTATAGCGCACTATCCAACTTCTGATCGTCTGCTGTCTTCATAGTTTTTTTTTTGAATTTGCGGAGTTTTTTCTGCATCCCTCTTCATATCGCCAACAGTTGAAATGCCGACACCGAATTCTTTAACCAGCTTCGTGATAGTTTCTCCAGCCTTTAAACGTTTTAACAATCTGCAACTTTTGCTTCATTGTCAACACAACACACTTTCGTTTGTTTGATGACATTAATAAAAAAAAATACATAAAAAGGAGCCGAATAAAAATGTCGAACGATGTCCACTCACAAGCACAAGCAGCTACGGATAAGGAATGAATGAAACTAACCTGCGGGGGAAGGAGGGGGGAGATCGGACGGGGGTTGAGGGTAAGAGTTGCGACCACAGAAAACGAGGTCACGCTACTATTTTTGGGTTTAGAGGGGGAGAAAGAAAACATTGGTAGGCACCCGTATTCATTACAAAGCCACCACTTGACCTTAAACTTCAACTTTTTTTTTTGACCGAGAATAGAAGTCAGTTAACACAGTGTTCCGGATAAAAGTGCGTCGGATAATCGAGGTTTCACTGTACATGCTAACTAGGTAAATCAACTGTTTCTAAAGCATTGCTCCTTTCGGCTTGATTTTTTTTGGAAGGGTGGGGTACATAGCGTCACAAACGATAACACCAAAGTGGGGGTGAGGCACGAGCAAGGTTAGGTAAAAAATTGATAAAGTAAAAAAAATTTTAATTTAATATTGTAATGCTTAGATATGTAAAATTATAAATTTGGCTGGCCCAACATGAAATATATTGGTCTTGTGTTGGTTGACATTAGGTCAAACCTAAGTGGATAAGATTTTCTGTAACTGATTTAGGAGAAGTAAGGTTGATTTCCCAATGAACTACTACAAATAATTTCAATTCATAATAAAGTGGCGTGGCGTGGCACGGCAACCAAATATTATTTCTTAGTATGGTTTATGCCCCTAGTTGATACACCAAGTCATAAATTTTAAACCACTCAAACGGATATTTTGGTTTTTTAAGTAGCATCTCCCCTTAAGCAGATTTAGATATTTTACAATATACTATTTTGCAGCCCACCAGAAGGCCACCCAACATCATACAGATTGGAAGAAGACAACTACACTGATAAGGTCTAACTCTCTTGAGTGATAAGAAATTTGCAGTGCCTCGAATCTCTAGCCATTGTAAAGCACGAAATTGATGGGAGATTTATTATGAACCTCCAACTCTGGCAATCCGACATTTAGTGAGAGAAGAAAAGGCAGACACAGAGCGCGGTGGAATGGCAAGTAGAACGGGTAGTGAAGGGCCTTTTACTGGGAGGCTATGGTTGCATGCTGCTCGATCGCTTACACGAGTGCAGGGTGATTGGAACTGTGCTTTTATGTTACTTATAACGTTCATGTGATTTATATACAGCACTACAATGAAGACTTAAGTAATAATTCCTATTTTTAATGCAATTAATTTTGCAATTTTGATTAAATGTCAGGACATTATGTTAAAAATAAGGACATTTTAAGGACAATTTTTGAAAAATCAGGAATTTCAGGATAACTTCTACCACTGCTTAAGTCACTAAGCTTCTAATATACTACCTCGTTACTAATGACAAGACTTTCCCAAAGATTAAGCCAAATATTACAAGAGAAACAAGTTTTGGGCGTTTGCTCTAGAATCCCGTTTGAACTGTCAATAGCTCATTGTATAAAACAAACTAGACATGTTTGCTTTGTTGTAGTTAAGGTGTAGGTCAGCAGAAAGGTAAAGAACAATGAACAGACGAGGTAGAGCTGCATATTTTAACCCTTTGTACACTGAAATGTAAACTACTGTTCGAAAGGCTGAACTGAAATTTCAAAACAATGGAAGATTGAAGTTCTCCTGTCTTGAGTAATTTGTCAACAATTCACAGCTACTACACATCACTGAATCATGAAAGTCACTGTTCACATTCTCTTTCAAAAATGGTGACTGATATTCTTTATGAGATGTAAATTTTCAAATTAAAAGTCCTCAGCCAAACACTGTAATAGCAGTTCTCAAACGAGAAATTCTTGGGTTTAGTTCTGTCCGTCGGTTTGCCCTGCCCAAGAATTTCTCGGGTCCAGCACGCAAAGGGTTAAGTAGCATAACTAGAGACCCGTACTTTCCGCGATATTTTAAAGCAAAATTTTGCGCTAATATTTGTTGCGAGAATTTTAAAATGTGCGGTGGAAAAAAGAACATTTTGCCAGCACCCAGCCGGCCGGCTAAAAAATGGTTTCTTTGTGCCTAAAACATACTTAACCTGATAATTTAGCATTACATTCCTCGAATGTGATGTTCCCCTGGAGGTTTCTTCTTCCGGTGCGCAGCCGCCTGCTTGCATGTCCCCTACTGCGCATGTGCGTGGCAGTACTCCCTTATAAAAGCGACAGCACGCACGCTATCGGCATTCATTTTACTCTCCATATGTTAGGCGGTGACTCGAGAGGGGAGGCAGGGCAGAAGTTAGGTTAAGTATGTTTTAGGCACAAAGAAACCATTTTTAGACAGCTGGCTGGGGCCGGAAAAATGTACTTTCTTTGTTGCCAAAACGTCTTAACCTGATAATTTAGCATTATCAGTTGACCTCGTCACAATCGGTGGCGGGCACCGTCCTGACGGGTGCCCCGGGGTGCAAGCAGGCGTTCCCCCAAAAATTTTTATCAGAAAGAGAAAAAATTGCACTTTATTCAGAACAGGTGGTAACAGGAGTTGGTCTCTTTCGTAGGATTTGGTGGCCCTGAAAAAGACCGTTGTTTGGGACTTGCTTCCTTCTGGGTGGCTTGCTTCCTTCATGGATGGCTTGCTTCCTTCATGGATGTGTTCTGAGTGCTTAATGGGGGGTTGACCACAGTTCTGGCTGCGACGATCGGTCCCAGCCGGTGTTGTCCAGATTCTTCTCTTGACATGTCCCTTAGGTAGTGGGAGGTGAAGGTTGAGTGGTGGCGCCAGGATGCTGCTGCTAGGATTTCATCTATTGGGATGGCATTGTGGTGGGCCCATGATGTGGAGACGACTCTTACTTCGTGCGCCGTCACTCTCATGCTCTCTGGGGTTTTATCGTAGGCTGCTTCAATTGTTTTCTTAATCCATTTTAGCTGCTGATGTTTCGCCGGATTGGGGGTCATCTGGGAGGAAGAGTTGGTTTCTTCCTCAGTGGATGTCTTCGTAACGTGTCCGGGCTAGGTAGAAGCGTAGCGCTCTGACTGGACATAAAAGGCGATCAGGTTTGTTTCCGACCAGGGTGGAAAGAGCCCGAAAGTTGATTGGTTTCGGTGGTTCCGAAGGTTTCTGTGTTTTAGCTCTGAATGTTGATCTTGGGTATAGCGTGACAGAAAAGTTAGGGCTGAAGATGCAGTATGCGGGATCTGCTGATAGAGCCTGGATTTCGGAACAGCGAAAGCTGGCGGCTAATGTGACAAGAAAGACCGTCTTGCGAGTCATGAGATGGAGGGAGGTGTCTTGTAGGGGCTAGGGATGTGTGATACTCGAAAAATTCGAGCCGAGCCGAGTATGAAACTTGTACTCGAACTCGGCTCGCTGCTCGCGTCCATACTCGAAAAACTCGAATCCGGCGAAAATGCGATAACTTCGTCAATTTTTGACCGATTTTGACATTCCAATATACCAAATCGATCGTCTCGACGAGAGCTTTCCAGTGGTGCAGATTAAAAGTTAATAATTGAAACCATTTTCAACTTATATCCTTAAAACTGGAAAACCATGACCCACATAGTCAGCTAAGCACTATCTTTGTTCTTATTATTTTATCGCATTGAAGAGAAACTTGCAAACAAAATATTTTCATCAAATACTCGAACTCGGCTCGATACTCAATTCTTTTGTTGCAAACTCGGCTCGGCTCGAATTAAAATTTTTCTACTCGCACATCCCTAGTAGGGGCTCATATGGTTCGGCCATTAGGGACTGGAGGACGAGCGAAAGATCCCAGTCAGTTATTAATCTTCTGGTAGTAGGTCTTTCATTCTCGTATGAACGGAGAAGGGCTGAGATTCTGTAGTCATTAAGTAAGTTGGTGTTGTTGGCGGCTTTGAAGACGGTGTTTAGAGCTGAGCGGTATACAAGTATTGTAGAGCCTTTTGAGTTTCTCGATGTTGAATAGGTCACGAAAGAAATTCAGGAGGGTTGGAAGAGGTGGGTTGATAGGATTAGCTTGTTTTGTGATTCACCAACGAATCCATTTGGACCAGTGGCTGTCGTACATCCGGTTAGTGGAATCCCTGGTTGCCTTTGAGGCGATGCGTTCGGCTTCTTCTCGATGAATTCCAGCCTTTTTGAAGAGTTTGTTGACAGTAGCCACCCGTTTAGGTTGAGGTTTGGTATATTCGGGTGTAGCTTTGTTCCTTTCTGTTGGGACAGAAGATCTAGTTGAAGGGATAGACTTCTGGGAGTGTCGACTAGTAGATCCAGAAGAAGCGGGAACCACGCTGCCGATGGCCAGAGGGGGGCTATGAGTAGGAACAAGCTTTGGCTTTCTTGGATCTTTAGAAGAACTTGCGGAAGTAGTTTGAAGAAGGGGAAGAGGTAGGCGAACAGGTTTTGCCATGGGAAAGTCAGGGCGTCTTACTGCTACTGCTGTTTCGTCCGGAATCGGGCTTATGTAGAGGGGAAGTCTGGCATTGTGCCTCGTGGCAAACAGGTCTATCATTGGGGTGCCCCAAATGGTGAGAGATTCGCAGATGGATTTCTTGAGGCATCATTCGCCCGTTGGAGGTTTCCGTCGTGACAGGGAGTCGGCAATCACATTCCTGTTGCCTGGGATGTGGAGAGGAAGGAGTGTGATGTGTGGGATGCAGCAGTTGAAGATTTCCGATGTTAGATGGTGGAGAGATCTGGATTTCTTTCCTCCTTCTTTCCGTATGTAGGCAAGGGCGGACGTGTTGCCGGACTGGACTTGTACCGTCTTGTTCTTGATTTCGGGAAGAAAGTGTTGTAGGGCGAGTAGGATTGCTCGGAGCTCGAGGGAGTTGATGTGGTCCGTGCAAGTCGACGGCCAGAGGCCTGATGTTTCCTTGTGTGCCGAGGTGGGCACCCCAGCCGGTTCTCGAAGCGTCCGTGAAGAGGTTGTTTGTGTTTTCGTGAGGTTGGTGACGTCGGACCACCACAGGAGGGAGTCTAGGGGGAAGTTGGGACTGAAGAAGACTTGCTCGTCGGGAAGGTCTTGATTGATTGCTTGGTTGTCTATGCGGTGGTGGTGGAGTGGTCTTACCATCCACCGGCCGTAGGGGACAAGGTTTGCCATTGCATCCATCTTCCCGATGAGAGTTTAGTTCCCGAGGAGAGAAACTTGTTTTCGACCGAACGTGACGGATATGGAGAAGGAGGTCTTCTATTCGTTCCGGGGAGGGAGCAACCCTTGCTGAGTGGAGGTCGAAAGAGGCTCCTAGGAAGGTGAAGGCTTGTGCTGGTAGGCGGGATTTTGGGTAGTTTATGCTGAAGCCCAGGTGGTTTAGCAGGGAAATGGTCTTGTCCTTGTTCTGTAACAATGTGAGAGGATCCGGGTTGTTGATGGCCCAGTCGTCCAGGTAGGCGTTGGCTTGGATCTCGTTTTGGTGTAGGTAGGCCAGAATCGGTTTGAGCAGTAAGGTGAAAATTCTGGGGGCTGCATTCAGGCCGAAGGGAAGACAGCGAAATTCGTAGACCTTGTGGTTGTAGATGAATCGAAAGAGGTGCGTGATTGCCGGATGGAGTGGGACATGGAGATAGGCGTCTTCCAAGTCGATTGAGATTGTCCAGTCGTTTTGCTTGAACGAGAGACAGATGGATTCGAGAGTTTCCATTTTGAAATGGTCGTTTGAAATGAATTTGTTCATGTTGAAAATCAAGCGGGAGCCTCCTGACTTCTTTGGTCGGGTGAAGATGGAGCTGTAGAAGCCCGGACCTGGCTTGTGGTGTTCCCTTATCGCTTCCTTCCGTAGTAGTTCTGAGACTTCGAATGAAAGTTGTGGTGTTGGCGGTGGGGAGAACTCCCAAGGCGGTGATGGAAAGAGTGGTGGTTTCGATAGAAATTCCGGACGAAAGCCGTGTTTGATGATGGAAAGGGCTTCTGGGATCTTTGTTAATTGTAGCCAAGCTGGGAGAAAAAGTTGTAATCTTCCACCGACTAGAAGGCAGGATGGGTGGGAGGCGTCATTGTTGGCTCTTGTGAAAGTTGTTTCTGCTAGGTGACGAGTGGCGGCTACGTCGGTCGGGAGTGGCGGCTCGCTTCTGGTTGCGTTGTCCGGAACGAGAGCGAGGCTGGTCGGTCCGAAAGGGCTGGGGGTTTTTCGGACGAAAGTCGTTCTGACGTGGGGACTGTGAGGGAGCCAGCGTCCTGTTCCAGTTATCCGGAGGAGGACGAGAGTTCTTTAAAGCCGGACGAGAGGTAGAAGAGAATAGTTTATATGACTTGGGTTTTTTAGCTATGTCGAGGTGAGGGCAAGAGTTGGGATAAGGCCTCTGAAGAGCGTGTCTGACTCGTAAATGGGCTGGTTGCGGAGCCGGTGCATCGTGGAGACGTTGAGGTTATTTGCGGACGAAAGAGCGATGTTCCGGAGGAGCAGTGTGTTGTTGAAAAGGGCTCTTGTAGGCCAGTTGATGGAGTGGTATGTGGCGAAGCTTGCCTTCTGAAAGAGCTGCATTACCAGAGACGAAAGAGTGCGTATTTCTTCGGGGCTTGCGTCCGAGGAAAGTTTTTCGCACGAGGCGTTTACCGCAGTGTTGAGAACGTCGGCTTGTGAGGCGGCACGGAGACTAAGTCGGAGAGATTTGTCATTCTCGTACAAGACGAAAGTGGGGATGTCACCTTTCTTCGGGATGGAAAGAGCGGTGCCAAAGTTTATTTTCACTTCACTGCATAGGAATTCGCATTCCGGGTAGGTCGCAAAGTTGTTCGGGTTTGTGGCGCCGTCGCCTAACGGGCGAAAGAAGCTGCTTTCACGGCCTGGCCGGGGTGGAGGGGGTTCCTTGTCGTGAACGAGAGGGTTACCTTTGCCGAGTAGCGAGCCTTCATTGTGGAGGAGGCAGGTAAGCAGCGTGGTAGACTGGCCGAGAAGGTCGCGAGGCTTGTTGTCTTTCGTCTCTAAGGGCGAAGCCGAAGCCAGTTTTCAGCCCACGGTTGACGGCAGGAGCATCGGTCGACTGTGAGGGCTTGAAAAGAAAGCAGTCGGGGATGGTTTCTTCGACCGTCTTGAGAAGCGCAGCCAGCGGAAAAACCTGATCCTCGGTGGCGTCGTCTGGGAAGTGAATCTTCCTGGCGGACGAGGGAAGGACGGCAGGATGCAGAGTCGTGGTAGCCGTCGTGGGTACGGCAAAAGGAGGAGCTTGCGGACGAGAGGGAGAAGATGACTTGTGCCTCTTCGGATTGCCGGGGGGCAGCGTTGAGCCGCGCTTGGCCGAGTCGTGGCTGGAAGCGGAAGCGATCCAGGCTTGCGTGCGGGCGTGTCGGGCGGACGACGTGCAGGAGGGAGGCGGCATGGGATTGTCTTGCGCCACACAGACCGTTTCCTGGACGATGTGCCTGACTTCGCTGCGGGAGACGCTTCGACCAATCCGGGAGGAATTGGACGAAAGATCCAAGGGAGAGTTGCGGGCAGGGGAGTGGGAAGCTGTAGCTCGTTGAAGGGATTTCTTGACTTCACGGTAGACGTCCTTCGCACGTAGAAAATCTTGTCGTAGGGCCGAAAGATCCATGGGTTGGGCCGGCGGGGTGCGCTGGCCGAGTTGCAACGGAGAGTCCGAGAAGGCGTTGACGCTTGCTTGGAGAGCTTCGGTGACGGCAGAGATTGGGCCAACGGCGGCGAGGTTGAGGGCGGAGATCCAACGGTTGCCGAGGGAGAAGCTGGTTGTGTGCGGACGAAGGAAAGCACGAGAGGGAGCGGCGAACGAAGCAGGAGCTTCAGGTGCGGCGGCCATCTTCGGGGTAGAATCCAGTTTTCCTGCGAAGGGTCAGGGAACAGCGGCGCGAGGTGGCGTGTAGACACCACTGGAGGAAAATGAATGCCGATAGCGTGCACGCTGTCGCTTTTATAAGGGAGTACTGCCACGCACATGAGCAGTAGGGGACATGCAAGCAGGCGGCTGCACACCGGAAGAAGAAACCTCCAGGGGAACATCACATTCGAGGAATGTAATGCTAAATTATCAGGTTAAGATGTTTTGGCAACAAAGAAGGTAATTTTGCGATACATCATGTTGCAAGATTTGCTGAATCTCGCAACCAAAAAAATTGTCACAAAATTGTTAACAGAAAATGGCCTAAAATAGGTCTAAGTGGTGTACAATATGAATAAAGTTTTAAAAATTTAAATTCCACTTCAAAACAGCTGCCAGTAACGAACGGAAGATCTTATTTTACAGCAAAGTTAATAAAATTTTGATGAAAAGTCATGGCGAATTTTGCGGGAAAATGCAAATTTTGCGATAGCATATATTCATTTTTGGCTTCAGCAAACAGCGTACACCTTCCTACTTGAAAAATGGGTCAAAATTCTTATTAGTAATCAAGTTGCGAATTTTGCGATTTCGTAAAATAGTCCGGGTCCTTAAGCATAACCTACAATTCGGAACAATTGAGGCGAAATAGATACACTGTGTATCCAAGTCATGAAACAATCAATACCATATAAAGCTGATTGGGATTAAAACTTGGATTTTACTGTCACCTCTCTGATTACGGACCTTATAAAAAGCACAAGTTCCATTGCCCAGTGAGGTTCAAGATTACTTAACGAGACTAATCACCTACGTTATTTATGCTGAAGCCCATCCCACTAAAATGCTTTAAGGATTGTAAAACATGAGTTAAAACCCACTCATTAACCCTTTAAGTAGCGAATTAACAAAAAATTGTCGTCGCGCATGGAGCTTTTTTTTTTTTTTTGGTAGTCACCCAAAAAGCGAGGCACGAACGCGAAATATTTATTCTTGCGAAAAATATTGGACACGATCTTGCTACGTGCACGCAACAGATATTAAGGTGCACAGATAAAAAATCAGATAAATTGCTTTTAATAGTTTTGGAGAACGATTTCATAAAATTACGGGTGGTAATGATCTAAAACTGAAAATTTCCACGTTGAAAAAACAAGTCCGAAAGTCGGCGTTAGTTAGGCTACAAAATATTGTTCCCACCTGATAAGCGACAGTGTGAAGGTTTATAGGCTCCTTTTCCGTTTTAGTTTTGCATTGTAGCTGCTGTTAATGCAGTGAAACTTCATCTTTCTCGTAATTTTCAACGAAGAACTGAACACAAGCGCTCACATGAAATCCGGAGCACACCGTGGATGCCATTGTTAAAATCGCTCGTTAGCCAATGAGAATGAGCCTAATCAGTCACGTGGTACCAACTGGCCAATAGGGTTGGGACGGTTAAACGTTTAAACGGTTAACCGGAATTTGAACGTTTAAACGTTTAGCATTTTTCGTTTATTTATAACCGAAAAAATGGGAAGAGGGTACTAAATTTGTAAACATTTGGTTGGAAGGTGTCAGTCTTATGTTTTGTCTCGCATCATACATAGTTTTTTTTTTATTAGTTATTTTATTCTGATTGGATTATAATGTACAGTAAAACCTGAGTTATCCGAACTGATGTTTTACTGTATCCGTATCTAAACTGCCCTTGGCCAAAAATACCGAAAAACTTCGGCCAAACAAATTGCTACACTTTCTGAAATGGGCGATCTTGGAATGCTGACAGCCACTGGTTATGCTTCTGCAGTATTTGTTACCACTCTGCCATTTTTAAACATGTTTTTATTACCTTAAAGTTGTTTAAAGTCCTCAAATATTAACGAGCGTCGACAGCGCTCACGCGATCCATTGCGGGCCGCCATCTTTGGCTCCAAGCCGGCTGTACACAAAGGACGCGTGCACACTTGCTCCAATGGAAACGGCGTTACTCGCTTAGCGTGACGTCATTTCATGACTGGCCCTGACGCATTCAACAGGCACCTAGCATGAATCAACCAATCGGAGCTCGCGATACTAAAGGAGGCACCAGCGGCCGTTGAAACGGAGCAGTTTATTCGTTGAAATTAATGTCAACATCGATGGCAGCCGGAAAGGGGATTTCCCCGGAATTCTCAGCGCTCAAACGCGACAAGACGGCGGCTGCATGTTGTTCCGTGATTAATGTGTCACGATCGCTTAAACCACGTGCTATTTTCATCACACGAAAGTAATTTAACGCCAGTTTTGACGACTCCTACAACAAAAATAAATAAATAATAATCAAGGTAAATAAAAAAGGTTATCATTAGGCCTACTGCAAGATTTACTTTCCGCATCGACCGATCAAATAGACAGAAAAAACTGGTACCCGGTGTTTGCTATTAGTCTGTTATGATTCGATTAAGGCTCGGCCGATACCAACTTTGAACGATCCGATCCGATACCGATACGGTCCGATGCTACCATCACCGATACCGATGCCGATACTTCAATGCATTACTTCCAGTAAAGTTAATGTTTCTTCAATATTCAGAAACAAAATTTGATGAAAAATTCCAAATCTCAAAGCTCCATCAGGAAGCATCTTGCAGTAAAATGCGCTTTTTGGAAACCGTTTTTTGGTTTTTGTTAAATAATTGGAGAACGACTGAAGCTATCGCTCTGAAATTAGCACCATTGGAAAGCCCTCGAAAAAACGGTTAAAATGGTGTATTGGAACATAAAAAACGGACAATTTTTGGCGAAGATATCGCAAAAACCTATATTTGACCAAACAGTTAGCCGATACGATACCGATACCGCTAGTATCGGTGCCGATACCGATGCCAATATCGGTTTCGGCCGAGCCTTAGATTCGATGAACTTATAGGTGAAGTTTGAAAGGTGTTTGCATATTTTTTTCCCCCTATAACGTTTCGAACTTTACCTAATATCAACAACGACCGTTCATAATGCCTAATTTTTTTTTTTAATAATTTGCGGTACAATTTAAGTTTACCTTTGGAAATGTAAATGTTGGTTATTTAGTTTTAGTTTTAGCTTTTTTTTTTTATTTTGTTGGGGGGGGGGGAAGAGAACCGTTTAAACGGTAAACGGTAAATTAGGTTCGTTTACGTTTAGGCAAATAACCGGTTTTTCCCAACCCTACTGGCCAATGAGGGAATCTAAGTGCTTTGGAAAGGTTGCTCGAGACAGCCAGAAACGGCCTCTAACATTCCGTCTGATTGGCCAATGCCAAATGACCACGGCAATATGTTGAGGCCAGGATAGAGGGGAATTCCAGCTTTTCAACGAAACCAAGATGGCGGCACCCAGTCAAATGGTCCGATCGCTACTGCTGATCGAAATTGACGCAATTTTTTTGCTTCTAATTTCGGAAAAAACCAATAAACGCGATATTTTTGTAGTTTTTAGTGAGACTACACTCAACTAAAGCGCTTTTTATGAAATTATAGACACCGGTAACAACATTTTAATTACAGAAATCAATACACAACATATCGGGTAGCGAATTTCAGCGTTTCTCTTGTCGATATTTTGGCCGAAAATTATATTTACCGACCCGCACTTCCCCGCACGTATACATACGTTGTTACTCCATTGGGCCACATCGTTGACAACGTATATATACGTTAAAACTCCTTAAAGGGTTAAATCCTAATTTTTCTGCTGCAAAATTAACAAAAAGCCTCATACACTTAACGAAATTTATCTCTTTATCCGACGATCTTCACTATCGTTAATACCTGTGCAAGTTTTGAGCAGCCATTTTCAGAAGTAGCTGCCAAGGGTCGCAGCGCAAAATCTCAACAAATAGGAACAAAATTAGAAAAGGTTCCTACCTAAAAAGTAAACTTTAGAAAGTGTCAAAATAATTCTTGTAAATTGGCTTTCTGCATTACACGTTTACATCAGATTAGGTGTTATCACTTCCTACAGTCTTTAACAGGCCGTCGGAAACGAGATTTTCTCAAGTTCACAAATACCACGTTCGACATTTAAATTAGTTGCACTTTGTGGCCACCTGTGTTGTCAGCCGTCTCACAACTTCAACAGAGAGCTTCACCTTCAACACTACGAAGCGAATAGAGGGAGTGGCTGGTCCTTGCAAATTCATCGAATTTTGTTGGCTTCGTACTTGTGCTTGGATGGCCAGTGATTCGAGGCTTCGACGATATTTCCTGATGCATAGCTATTCTCTCTTCCTCTTGCGGTTGGTTGGTTTTGCGCAGGGTTGGAAATTGATAGTTTTGTCTCCCCTGCTCAGCATCAACTCGAGAAACTGAAGCCTTCCTTCTTTCTCTTCTTCCAACGTAAATTTCGGCTCTTCTTTCCAACTATTAAGCATTTCTAGGACCTCCCTCACTTCGTTTTTCAGTATTACCAGGATACCATCCACAAACCGCTGCTACAGTCATTTCAGGCTTGCTGCTTACTATGTTCCGATAGAGATGTTGCAGCACTAGCTCTGCGATGAGGGGAGCACGAGCAACCCACAGGGGCCTCTTTCACTTGTCGAAAAGTTCTTCCACAGAATTCCACATAAATTCGCAGTATCACAGTAAGTGCCTTGTTTCTTCCCCACACGTCCCTCTTTTTTGGCCCGAGAGACGGAACATATCTTAAAGTCAGTCTATGTGAAGGCTTCTTAAAGTCGAAAGAAACAAGCACTTCATCCTCCCTCGGCTCAATACCTTCAAGGCTTTTTGAAAGTTCACATGTGTGTTTTAAACGATAAGGACTCCACATATTTCTCGAGGTTGCCCGCGACTCAGTCCAAGTGGTGGGCTGGTCCACATTTAGCTAATCAGTCTATACGGATATCCTGCATTACACAATTTCATTTGCGTAAAAATACTGGACAATCTCTGCAGCAGCTTTGGGCTCACTTCGATTAACTCCTCTTCTGACAGGTATAGCTGTCTGTAATCTCTCTACTGTACTCTAGATCAATTAGTGGCATATTTCCGTCATTTCTTATTTCAGTATACATTCCTGAACTCCTCAGTTCCTCCATCACTTTCTCGTCATGTTGCGTTTTGTCTACAACTACCGTCACACTTGCCTTATCTGCCTTACACACAATTAATCTTAATCTCTCCAAACTACTCAATGCCCTCACCTGCGCCTTCGTAGGATTCTGTTTCACACTGGATGATCTTTTGAGAACCACATTCTGAATCTTTCTCCCTATCTCCGATCCCCAAGGATAACCATCCAATGTTGGTGGGTATATACGGGCGATAGAGGTTTGTTGGAGTTTCCGGTCAACCCTGAGGGATGGCGCTGGGAGTGAGACGGGTGAAGCGAGCGCGTAGTTGCACTTCTGCTTGATGGCGATGGTACAGCCCACGTTTAAGCGAGTCTTACACAGCGCAAAGGCTGTTCGTGAGTAAAGGCATGGTAGCAGAATCCTGCAGTGATGCAATGCTGGGCTTGATTTGAGAACATGCGGCTTGGTTGATCGAAGGTCATGAAGGTCCGGGCTTGCGTTGGGACGACATTGTCGGATGACTGGCAGAGGGCCTGTCGGGTGAAGAGGTGGTCTTCTAGATGGAGACATCCTTTGGGCGCCTTGGTGCTGCTTTGATGTTGCTTGCGTCTTTCGGTCGGTGGGAAGTTCCAAAAGAAAGAAAGTACGAGTGCACTGAGGCTCGTCTCGTAAAGTGCTACATTCGGTGGCACTGCTTGACCTTGTAGTGTTTTGCCATCATTCCAAAACGATGGGCACGAAGGCAAATTGTGTGTTCGTTGGATGAGGATTCTTTGCACAGAACTGATGCATTAAGCTAACGTGGTTGACTTATGTGTGAAGGGTACGACTTCTTCTTGCTTTAGATGTCCTTTGTGCACCGTAGGTCATCCCCGGGAAACTGCATGGTGGCTCGATGGAGAAATCTTGGTCTGCATTATCCAAGGTGAGCAGGTTCCCGTTGATGCGTTGTCAGCCTTCCTTGATAGGTGAATCGCTTTCGTGGTGCGAAGAGATATCTGGCATGGCTTCCTCGGCGAGTCAAGCAGTGAATGAATGTATCCCCGACTATCGTTGGGACTGGGTTTTCTCACGTGTTGGATTTTCACCCTTGATCCACAATGGCCAGGTGAATGGAACAGTGATTGTGTTTTCCGAAATAATGTTCCAGATGGAGAACAGGGATAAAGAGCCGGCGAAAAAGAGCACTGCATGAAAGTCCGGCGAAATAAGAGCCCAGATGGCTCTTCTAAGGACGAGCACGTCGATCAAATAGTATTTCATGATGTTTGAATGTGGATTGACCCTGAGAAACGACAGGGAGGAGCCACGTTTTCTTGGATGTTCCAAACAGTGTTCCAAGATGAAAAGCCGACAAAAGGGAGCACTGAGCAGAAGTCTGACGAAAAGAGGGAGCCCAGTCGGCTCTATTGAGTGTGTTGATCAGTCTCTTTCGTGCCGTCTTAAGAGTGTAAATCAATACTGGGAAACGGCTTGGGGGGTGGGGGGGGGCACGATATCTTGACCACTTCGAACAGTTTAAGGCCCCCCATGGTTTGGTAGCTCACTTGGTTAACTAACTCAAGCAGACGACTGTTGAGCCAACTGCGATGGTGGAGGCCAGCGATAGGAGCAGCCGTCGCCGTAGCGAAAGAAGACTGGTTGGTCGGACATTGGTCGGCAGTGTCGGTGGTTGTCAGCAGTGTCTATCGCCATGGAGCTGAAAAGGACAACCGTCACAGGGATTAAATTAGGATCAATCTTGGGAAAGAACAGGGAGGGAACCACGATGTGTTGTCCGTTTCAAATGGTAAAAACATCCGAGGAAGACGATTTGGGCCCGCTCGGCTGCTAAATCCAGGCAGGTGATGCGCGAATCTGCTGTAACGAAGAAACAGCTTGGCCGAAGTGCGATGGCGTTGCTCGTGGAGTCGGTGAGAACAGCCGCCGTCCGGAGAAAGCAGTTGCAAGGTCGATCGTGACGATGGTGGACGGTAACATCAAGGTGGAGTCGGCGATAGGAGTTACCGTCGTGGGGAATTGAGTGTGGATCAACCCTGGGAAACAACAGGCAGGGAGCCACGAAGTCTTCCAGTGATGCTTGTTTTGTTCGACTCCAGGAAGACTTTCGTCGTAGTACGAAAGAAATCCAAGGCAGCTAGATGACGGGACAAAGCCGGCATCTTGCTAGACACCCATTGCTTGCTTCGTTTGGAGTCTTTCACGATACAGTGAAAGGTGCTTCCCAGGTGGCTATGGCGATAGGCAAAGCAGCACGATAGACTGCTTGTTGACTTGTTCAGCAGCTCTTGATGCAATGAAGGAAAGAGCCATGTGATGAGGGGATAACAGGATGGGGCCGGTCCAGAGATATGAGGCGTCTTCAGGAGAGTGGAACGGTGATTGGCCGGCATTGTTGCAGTGATAGGACCGGCTCAAGAGTAACAATATGGCGGTGACGGTAGAGAAGCGGCCTGGGCGCAGATCCGGGAAGAGGTCCAGACGAAAGAGGCACGATAACCCAAGATGGTGGCAACGAAGGAAAAGGGAAGGATGAGCGACCATGACAACATGGCCACTAGAGAAGAAAAGATACTGAGCCATCGAAGCAAGCTCTTTTAATACGAGGGGTGCACTTGGGTTATCAAGCTGACCGGATCCAAACAGCTAAAGATCTCTGGGATGCCCAGAAGTACCAATATTTTCAGCCAGTCTGCGACAAGCTTTTTACAAACAAAAACGATCTCCGGGAAGGGGGCGGGCTTGAATTTCGCCAAAAATTGACAGATTTTGACATTCAAATACACCATTCGAACAGTTTTTTCAAGAGCTTTTGAATGGTACTACTGCCAATACGATAGGTTTGGTTGTTCTCACCAAAAAGAAGACCAAGAAAGAAAAAAAAAATGCAGGATAAATCGTACTGCAACACCGTCAGCCATACTGCGATGTAGCGTGACCCGTCGCTCTAATTCTGCTACAGGGCTGGGATGTAACACAAAATTACAAGAACAAAATGCAAAAATTCACACGTAATGTATAATCTAGTGGCAACAAGTAAAAAGTTTTATCTCCTTACTTCAACTGGGTGAGTTATGTGCCCATTTTTAAAGCCGAAATGCAAGGATATAGATCCCAACAAGTAGATCAGAACAGCGCGATAACAATCAGGCTTTGGGGACCTAATACTCTTAGTTATCTGGACGGGAATACCCTTTAGAATGTATGCTGTAGGAAATCTGGATAACTCATTCTCACAGTATCAATACTAACCTTTGTCTTTTGGATGGTGCTGTCGAGGATTTTTGGTTGGGTGTTTTACCAGAAGACGAGGACTTCGTCTTAGTGGGCTTAGGTGGCTTCGGCTCTACAGAAACAGTGATATTATTCACCACAGGCTGCGTCGGTGCAGCTTCCAAGGGAGGTTTCGTTTCTTTCTCCTTCTCTGGCTTGTCCTTCTTTTTCTTTTTTTCCTTTTTCTTTTTTTCTTTTCTTCTACTTTCTTGAACTAATAATTGCATCTGTTCTTGCATTTGTTTTAACTGGAAAAATAAAGAAGCAGCTTTTTAGGCTACATCACAAATGTGCAGTTACTAATATAATTTATTGTCAGGTTCAGATGCACACATAAATAGTCATGTTTCGCCCACCAATTCAAACACAGTTCCCAAAGAACAAAAAACTTGTTCCAAGATTGCCATGCAGGAGTGGTAAAGGTGATTCATATGACGCGCATGTGCAATTCATCATATCCAAGCTCTAAGGCTTTCAGCAGGTGAAAGCAGTTAAAATCCCATTAAGGGTACAATAAACCTCATAACCATACTAACTGTGATGCTCTGCAGTTAAACGCCCCATACATTTTCTATACCAATCTTGTACTCTTTAACCCTTCCGACACCAGCCAGAAAAAGGCCAATTTTACCTGGGGAGGGGGGGGGGGGTCAAAATTGGTTTCTATTGCCTAAAGAAAATATACACTATCTGTAAATTTTTATGGCATTCAGTTCCTGAGTGACGTTTACCCTGGAGGATTTTTAATTCTCTTGATACGCCCAGTTCACTCGCCCATCTGCGCATGTGCAATATGCGCAGACCCTCCATAAATAGGGCTGCGGCGAAAGCCAGACATCTACTTTTCCTCTCGATATGTCAGTCGTGAGGTGACTGAAGAGGGGAGGTTGGGTGGGTATTTACAGGTAGTGTATATTTTCTTTAGGCAATAGAAACCAATTTTGACCTCCCCCGGTATGGGAATTGGGCTTTCTAGTTGCCAGTTAGAAAATATCCACTACCTGTAAATTTTTATTGCATTTACAGTTGACCTCATCAGTATAGGTGGCGGGCACCGTCATGACGGGTTCCCAAGGGCCTTGAACTAGGTCCCGGAAATGGTGTAGGAGACAAGAGGAACTGTCACACTTGCAGATTGTGTCGTGAGGACTACTGCAGTGGGGATGAAATTCCAGGCCAAAGGCTTGGAGGAACAATGGGAGAATTTAGAGAGAAAAAAAAAAGTTAACATGAAGTGGGAGATGCTTACCTACTTTGTGCTTTCTGGAGTGTTGATGGTTTGTTTAATCCCAGTCTGAACACTTTCAGGTCCTTTCATGCCAACGATGATTGCTTGAGCCACGGATGGAATATTTAAGGAGCTACGTGGTTGTTGAGAACGTCAGTAAGAGCAGTATCATAAGCAACTTACAGTTGCAAATTTTTCAGCATGAAGTTACGGAGGTTTCCTTTCCCGTGCACAATCTTAAGAAATTTGTAAGAAATTTGTACCATATAGTAAAAGTCACCGAATTAGTTTCATTCTTACAATTACAATTTTGTTTTGGTGAGGCCAGGTTGAACAGGTTTAGAAGCGATTCGTGTGGAAGGAGTAAGGGAATGTACGATCACAGTGAATTTCGAGGAAAACATGTGAGGGCCCATTCCGGCCGAAAGGATGTCAGGATGATAAGAAGGCGAAGTTATTAGGGTTCTAGCAGTAAAGGAGAAAGAGTAGCCTTTCGCTCTGGATCTGCAGTCAATGCACGGAAGTTGGCAGGTGCGGTTTAAGGAGAGCTTTTTCATCTCACTTTCACAAGGTTGGAAATACGGCGCATTATCCCACTGCCAGATTTGGCAGGCAACATTGTTCACATGGCATAGCCTGGTTGGCACGAATCCATTCTTGTGCAATGGAGCAATGTTCCTGGCGCACGAGTTCAGGAAGTCTAGGTGGTTGAAATGTGGTTTCGGTTTGAGTTGGGAGTTTTTATAATGACGGAACCTATTTGGTATTGAAGTGGCACTGAGTTTGAAGTTTGAGTTGCGTGGTGAGTCTTGACTACCTTGGGTTTCACCGGGGGTTGAGAACGGTGGATTTTAAAGACAGGTTGTCGACGTGTAGAATTGGGAAGGGGAGAAAGTGTCCGGAACTTAGCATCAGCCAATTCAACCCTGCGTCGAAGGTGGTTGTTGCTCGCAGTCAAGTTGGAGATGTTGAGTTTGTATGCTGTGATTATTTTTTCGGCGTTGGCGAGTTTGCTTTCAAAGCTGTGAATGTAAGTCGAGACAGGTTAACAATTTTTCTTCAGTCTAGACAGTTCTTTGGTGTTAAGGTCAAGTCGGTGGCGAATGGATTTTCGTGGGGTTGAACTATTTGCTGTAAGTGAGGCAGTCAGTCAACTTGGCTGGTATGGAGTCTAGTCCGAAGGAGGAGTTTTGGTGTTCTATTGGTTGATTTTCAGCAGGTTCAGGTTGGGTGATCGCAGCACATATTTCAGTTGTGGGAAGTGATGCGGGAGTTACGGTGGCTGTGGGCTTTGTTGGAAGAATTTTTGGGGTGACAGCTTGTCTCCCTGAAGATAGGTGGGCCGGGGATCTGACAAGTTCAGGGTTCCATCCACGTATTAGTGTTGTAGGTTTTCCACCACAAATTTTGGGTGCCATGACGGTAAGAGCAGGTTGTGAAGTTAGAACAAGCGATGACGAAAAGCACGAAGCGAGGAAAATCGCGACTGTCGCGAGCGGGAAGCGGGAAAAAGTTGTGCAGTGATTGGTAGAGACGGTTTTGGGTTGGTTGGAGTTGAGGATCTGAGTGGTGGTGAGGACGGGTTAGTTAAGCGTTGATTGATCGTGAGGAGGAACCGTCAGGTGCGTGGCGTTCAGAGAAGTGGCTGTGTGTTGGGGCAGGATTTCCCATGAAGAAAAAGAGGGCTTCCAATTAATGAAAGTTGAAGAGCATATGTCGAAGTGTGAGGTGGTGGTTAGTGTGTTGGTCGGTAACCACCTGTAGATAAGTCATTGTAGGGCCACAATGAGGATGAATGCTGATCGGAGTAAGAGGGGGGGCGTAGAGGGTTGAATAATCTTTACTTCTTGTTGGTGGTTTTTTTTTTTTCAAAGTGCATCGATGCGGGAGGCTTCCAACGAAAGATTATTGGTGCAAGGTTTTCGACGTGAGTAAATGGGATGACGAGCTTTCGACGAAAGATCGAGTTAGGAAGGCTTTCGAAAGTTGATCAGTGCGGGCGAGCTTTCGACGCAAGTTCTTTAGCGTCAGAGGTTTCCGAATGGGTAAAAATGTTCTTTCGGGTTCTTCATCGATAATTGTATGCGAGTGTCGGGGAAGATGCGAGGTCGGGACGTGGCCAAAGGTGGATGAATCTGAGGTTGCCAGGGAAGAAAGAGGCAGGGTCATTGGATAGAGCTTGTACCATTCAGTGATGTGAAGGTGTGCGGCAAATGAGTGGAAGATGGCTTACCTCGTTAATAGTGAGAAGAGGATTCGTAGGGGGGGGGGGGGCCCCCCCCAGGAGTGTTCCAGGACGGACAGGTCCCAATGTTACAGATGGGGTGCCAGGGAAAGAATTAGGTCTCTGAACGGGGTATCAAGACTTACGAAGGGGAAAGTTGCGCAGGGAGTGCTTGGTCGAGGCTATGTACTAGCAAGTGGCTGGGTGCATGGTGAATCAGTTGAAGCCATGAAAGTGGCAAAGGATACCTTTGAAAGATTAGAGGTGAGAGGTGTAGGCTTGATGATTCGTTATTTATTATTATTCTTATTAATTGGATGGTTGGAGACAGAGTTTCCAGTTGATTTGAAGACGGAAAATGGTGCGGACCTGGATATCAAATGGTGGGATCAATGGGTTGATGATAAGGCTGTACCGAACGAGAATTTTTCAGCCGAACCGAACCAAACCGAACAAACCTTAAATAAGCCGAACACCGAACACTTCCGAAACGAACAAAAATGTACCAAACCAGTCTATCTAAACTAAACTGTAGAAGAACTCAGTTCACAAAGATTCATCAAAGCACAAGTTTCTTAACAAATGTAGGTATTTTCACATGGACTTGTAAGTCCATAGTTGTTAAAACTCTGTTTAAACTTTAAAAAATTTCAGCTACTTTTACATTTTCCCTTGTAACTTCTGAACCGTTAGAGCTAGGAACTTGTGGTTTGGGCCAATGGAAAGCTGGCGAAAAAACCTTCAAAATGGTGTATTCAAACATCAAAATATGTTCGGTTTGGTACTTTGCGTTTGAAAGACCGAACACCAAACCGAACCGAACACCTTCTGTTCGGCCATGCTCGGTTCGGTTTGTTCGGTTCGGTACAGCCTTAGTTGATGAGAATGAAGTCATGATAACCATTCCCTTGAAGGTTTTGTGTTACAGGAGACGGAATTCGATATTGTATCGGGGTTATGTACGACATGAGTGGTAGGTGAATCCGGTAGTCCATGATTTTGGATTCAGCAATGAGGAACAAGGCGATGCTGAACAAGGTCCGAAACGTTGGTAGGAGTTTAAGTCGTGGAGGCCGTGAACAGCATTGCGAAGGCGAGCATCTACAAAAAATTCCGGATCAGGAGGCGTAGGGCTGGCAGGCGAGGGCGCAGTCCTGGTGAAAGCTTGGCCGGAGATCGGGATCTTGTCATTAGTTATGGTGATGAACCGAGGGCGAAGGCTGCAGGCAGGAAGTTTAGAATGAAAGTCTTGGAAGGGACAAAAGTGACAGGCATTCAACGAAGGTTTCGTTGTCGTGGGTTGTCTTCAATACTTCCACAATTAGGCGAGTAGCGCAGGAGGCGAGGCCGGGAGTTTACAGGTGATCGTCAGGACGAGCTTGGGGGAGAGACGACATGGTTGGATTGTCCAAAAGGACGAAGGCGAAGGCGCAGGCGAAGCTCGAAGTGAGAGGAGCGTATGAAAGTGTAGGTTGATTTTCGTTCTTCCAGTGAAAGATGAAGGCGAAAAAAGAAAGCGTGGAAAGATGTTGGCCAGTCTTTGATAAGAGGGAGGGGTAAGATGAAGCCGGTGTTATCAGAAGCCATTCCAGTAAACGATGTAGTTACAGCATTGTGAAGACTTTCGACTTACTCACGGATATAGCAGTCGGTTGAAGTGGGGTCAGTGGATGGTCTTGTGGGAAGGATCCACAGGCGATCTGGTGATGGTCCAAGGCGAAGCGAAAGATAGGACGAAGGATGAAAGGAGTTGAGAGAACTCACTGCGAGGAGTGGAGTGGGGGTTGCTGTAGAAGACTCCGCATCGAAACAGATGATGGAGGCCGATGGTAAATGGTGAGAGTTCAAGCACAGTCTGTTCATAGAGCGGCGCTACCAAGGATGCATTGTGGTGGCTTCAAATGAGTAGCGTGCAGACGGCGAAAGACGAAGGCGAAGGTAAGCAAAGGAGCGAGATGAGAACAGTAGGGGGGGGGGGGGGAATTGAGGCTTAGAGCAATGAGATGGTGTTATGATGATCATTGGCGTATACAAAGACGATGTTGAGATCTTCAGAAGAGGGATCTTCGTTGAGCTTTTTATGATTGGGCTTCTTATGATGATCTTCATAGGGAAGCTGCTTAAGACGAAAGCGAAAGACGAAGGCGAGGAGACAGGGTTAACAGC
>JAHWFP010016251.1:14213-35398 GCA_023313725.1 Lithobius niger | reverse complement strand
CTTAAGACGAAAGCGAAAGACGAAGGCGAGGAGACAGGGTTAACAGCTTGCGTCGTAGACGGGCACTGGAGGAAAAGAGATGGCTGGCTTTCGCCGCAGCCCTATTTATGGAGGGTCTGCGCATATTGCACATGCGCAGATGGGCGAGTGAGCTGGGCGTATCAAGAGAATTAAAAATCCTCCAGGGTAAACGGCACTTAGGAACTGAATGCAATAAAAATTTACAAGTAGTGGATATTTTCTAACTGGCAACTAGAAAGAGCACTTGCTAGCCCAAACCAGCCAGTTTTTTGCAGCGCAGGAAATGATTGCACATCTTCATTAAAATTCATGCAACTCCCTTTAAAAACGTAGTAAAGGCTTTTTTTTTTAAACAGCTTGCTTTTTAAAAATTATAAGGCATATTTACGGTGGGATAAAATGGCAAATGTATTACAAATCAAAAAAATCACCTAGTACTGGCTTTGAGAGCAATTTTGACCATCTTTATACAGTAAAGTTTGTTTATAACGAATTTCAAGGGGGTTAACTTCGTTATACTTCGTTATAACAAAATTCGTTAAAAATGTATAACGAATTTCCGAAAATAGAAGAAAATAGGCCTAAGACTTACCTTTTAAGCAGTATGAACGTATACATACGTCCAAATAAAATCATCCCAAACGCAGTAACGATGTTATACGAGTCGAAGCTTTGAAGGGAAACTGCGAGTCGAAAGCTAATATTCACTAACTGACATGTTGTGCATCGATTTATGAAAAAGAAAACGACGTACCGATGTCTATAATTTTATAAAAACACTTTAGGTGAGTGTAGACTCACTAAAAATTGCAAAAAATGTCGTTCTCATTCTTTTTTTCCTAAGTTAGAAAGCAGAAAATTGGTTATTTTTGATCAGCGGTAGCGGCCGAACAATTTGACTGGGCGCCGCCATCTTGGATTCGTAGGATGGCTGGAATTATCCTCTATCCAGGCCTGTCTACATACTTTCTCGATGGCCACTTGGCATTAGCGAATCGGACGTATTGTAGTAGGCCGCTTCTGGCTCTTTCAAGCTAACTTTCCAAAGCAATTGAAGATCGCGTTCCCTCATTGGACGGTTGGCACCACGTGACCAATTTGGCGGGCTCTCATTGGCTGATGCACGATTTCAACATGGATGCCGCCGCTCGCTTCAGATTTCACGTGAGCGGTTGTGTTTTACTTTGTCGTTGCAAATCACAAGAAAGATGTTTCACAGCATTAAAAAATTAAATCAGCAGCCACGATGCACAACTGAAATGGAAAAGGAGCCTATAAATCTTCACACTATCGCTTATCAGGTGGGAACAACGATTTTTAGCCTAACAAACGCCGACTTTTGGATGCGTTTTGTCAGCACGGAGATTTCAAGTTCAACTTGAGCCTAGTTTATGACCTCCCGTAATTAAAAAAAAATGGTTCTCCGAAATTATTAAAGCCATTTATTTGACTTTTTTCTGTGCACCGTAATGAATATCTGTTTCGTGCATGTGCACAAGACCATTCCGATTCCGGGGAAAAAGGGATTTCGTTATAAAAGAATTAAAATTCCTAATTTGATCTACAATTTTGTTCGTTGTACGTTATTTTCGTTATATATAATTCGTTATAAGCGAATCCAAAATGCATTGACAGAGTAGACGTCCAACCAATATTGTGATTTTACTTCGTTACAAGTAAAATTCGTTAAAAACGGCTTCGTTGTAAATGAACTTTACTGTATGCTGAACGAGTACTTTTTTTGCATAAATGTAATGATCTATCCGTTATCTTTCTTCACACCAAAAATGAAGCAACATGTGTGATACTCTTTTCTTTATAAATCAATAAAACTTAACATAGTAGACTTTGACTTTTGCTCATAGTAGACTTTGACCAATTTTGACCAACTTCAGATGCTGAAAGAGTACCTTTTTTTGGCATAAAATTAATGATCCGTTATCTTCCTTCACACCAAAAATCTTACTTCACCCTAATCAATTTGGGGGAATCCCTGGGAGGTCGACAACCCACAATTTAATACATTACCTGGACAAAGTGACGCAGTGGATTGACAAGGGCTATATACTATACTGTATACTATACTACACTATATTTTTCCATCTCGCAAAGGCATACGACACGATTCCTCACAACAAGCTAATCGAATGCCTGGCTGACGAAGGTATACGGAGAACACTTCTTGCCTGGATCGGTGACTTTCTGTCAGGTAGACTCCAGCGATGTTGAGTCGAGGGAGCTCTGTCAGAGCCTTTAACCGTACGTAGCGGGATTCCGCAGGGAAGTGTGTTAGGTCCACTGTTGTCACGTTTATCAAATCCCTTTCCTCCAAGATTTCAGTCGACCACGGCATTTTTATGGACGACACTAAACTCTTTGCACTTTTTAACACACCTGAAACCGCTACCCTCCAAGACAACATTCATCATGTTACTAACTGGGTGGAGGACATGAACATGAACCTTAACGAAAACAAGTGTTGTATCCTTAGGTCTGGCAACCAATGTCTTCACACTCTACGACCTTGGGTCTCATAGGCTACTACAAGATAAGGCTTCACAGAAAGATCTTGGTGTCATTATCGATGGCGATCTTTCCTTCTCAACACATGTCCAATCTGTTGTAGCCAAGGCCTATGCTGTGCTAGCAGCAGTCCGAAATACATTTGACGAGCTTCGAGCAAAGATCTTCCTTAAACTGTACTGTAGTCTTGTTAGAAGCATCGAATATGCAAACCAAGCTTGGTGGATCAGACTTGAACGCTACAAGGACAAAGTGGAAAGACTCCAGAGATATGCAACAAAGAGGGTCATTGGTTTATTCAATCTGCAGTGAACGTTTACGACGACTCCTACTTCCCACACTGGCTTATAGACGTTGAGAACCCGTGAATTTAACGGGAGGGCAAGCCAACCGTTGCACGCCGGACGCGTAGAATTTACGGGAGCCACTTTATCGAGCCGTACGTCAGTCCGCGTGGTGCATTAATCGCTCCTGGAGCGTTCATTCAATAAAGGTATGCGTCTGCTACAATTTCCCGCCAATTTTGCCCACGTGACTAGTTTCTAGCCAATAATATTTAATTTTTTCCCGAGCTATGTCGTGTTAGTTCGCTGCCCCCGTGACTTTCGAATAAAAAAAAAAGATGGCAGCCATTGCACCGCACCACTTAGATGTAAATTGGAAAATTATGAACGTCTTTGAGAGATAAAACTGTAAAGAGAACTGTGATAACGTTTTTTTTTATTGAAAAATGATCGATAATTCGTTATGTGAATCTAAATACGATGCGTCCGATTGGATCGGAGCACGACGCGATAAGAATGGCCCGCTGCCGACCAAGAAGGCCCGGCTCGCCGCTGCCGACCATTGAGCCCCGGCCCGCGGCAGCCATCCTGCTCGTCTCACGTCGCTTGATCGGTAGCCTTCTATTTCAATTCATTACACCGCCATATCCGCGAATTCAGGATTGGATTAGAAGTGTGAACATTTGAGAAACGATTTTTCTTCGTAGGAGTTTTTTTTTTTTTTAACAATATGGATTTCGGAGATTTACATGATGTAACTAGTCCGAGTTGGGAATAGGCTTAGCCTACGCTTTGCTGAAGTGCTTCGTCACTCGACCACTGGAACTGAAAATAAAATGCTTTTTTTTTCCAGCCCTAATGAAGGAGAAACAACTATCTCATTAGATTTTCGTTAAGAATAGCTTGCCAAATGGATGTAAATAATTACGGCTGTGTGATTACGTGTCCGTTTCTAAAAAATAGGCCCAAACTTTGTTGAAAAGGAAGCTGCCAATCCTGAGAGCGATTAATGCACTACTGACAGACGTGACAATTTTATTTAATTAAAAAGTTACACACATTTTTGCTTAAATTTTTGGTGTGAAGAAGGACGTATCATTACGTTTATGAAAAATAAAAGTACTCTTTCAGCATATAAAGTTGTCAAAATTGCTCTTAGAGTCCGTACTATCAAGATAACCCAATAAATTCATGGTATTATGTTACGTTTTTTTTTAATTTATAATACATTTGCCATTTTTTCTCCAAAAAATATGCCGTAT
This sequence comes from Lithobius niger, assembly GCA_023313725.1. NCBI lineage: Eukaryota > Metazoa > Arthropoda > Chilopoda > Lithobiomorpha > Lithobiidae > Lithobius > Lithobius niger. The sequence goes on along the minus strand of JAHWFP010016251.1, from coordinate 31,308 downwards.
AATTTTTTGTGCGAATATTCGGTTTAAGACCTAAGTATTACGAACTGTTTAAAAAAAATTAAAGCATCAACTACGTTTTTAAAGAGAGTTGCACGAATTTTAATGCCGACATGCAATTATTTCTTGCGCTACAAATAGGCCTAAATTTTGTTGAGCAGAAGGAAGCTGCCAAGCAGGGCAGCCGCCCCTGAGAGATTAATGCACTACTGACAGGCGTGACAATTTTATTTAATTAAAAAAAAGTATCACACATATCTGCTTTATTTTTGGTGTAAAGAAAGATACCACATATTACGTTTATGCAAAAAAAAGTACTCTTTCAGCATATAAAGTTGGTCAAAATTGCTCTCAAAGCCAGTACTATGTTAGATTTTTTTGATTTGTAATATATTTGCCATTTACCCCTCCCTAAATATGCCTTATAATTTTTTTCTGTGAATATTAGAGTTAAGGCCTAAGTATTACGAGCTGTTACGAGTTGTTAAAAAAATTGAAGCCTCGACAACGTTTTTAAGGGAGTTACACGAATTTTAATGAAGACGTGCAATCATTTCTTGCACTGCGAAAAACTGGCTGGTTTGAGCTAGCAGGTGCTCTTTTTCTGGCTGGTCGGCAATAATAGTACTGTTTAGGAGAAAATAAGACGCTGTTCAAATGACTTGCAGAATGCAAGAATTAACTAAAGGAAGAACATGTACAGACAACTAAAGCAACTAATTTACAGCAGTCATTATTGAAGTTCGAGTATTTTCATAAATCATGAGATGTACAGACAACCTGAAGATAAAAAAAACCGCATGCTTAGTATTTTTTTTTTTACCTGTTCTTGTAATTGTAATAACTTCCTTTCCCTTTCCTCTTCACTGTCTTCGGTTTCACTACTTGATGAACTTCCCGTACTAGTAGTACTAGAACTACTCGTGGTCATTTCTTGCTTTACTGCAGGATTGGGAGTTTCTGGAATGCTTGGTGCAGGTTCATCTGGAATCCTTGCATATCTCATTTCAAACACATCCTGCAAATTAAATTTCAACTGTCACAACAATGTCTCCCCTTCTACACCCTACCTTTGTCAATGCGACGAACTAACCTCAACCAGCAGCATAGGACAAAAATAACTAAATTTTATTTCTGTGGCATTAGCATAGGTGTTTTGCCCAACACTCACCAATTTAGAAGCACAAGTAGATGGTATAAATGAGGTTAGCCTGTCCATAACCTTTAGTACAACAAACTTTACCTGTAATTTCCTGGCCATAGCCACTACATCATGATCGGGAGGATTGTATTTGTAGCAATTTGTGAATATTAACCTAACATCGGCAGCAAATTCTGCTGCAGTTTTGTAATCTCGGTTATCCATTTTAACCTAAAATGAGAATGGTAGAATTACTATCCACAAAAGCATTAAAGTATCAATGATCTATTCTTTTTTGGGAAGACGTTTCACGAGCCCTTTATCTAAAAAAATTTGCAGATGGCAATTTTTACCCACAATTAATTTGATTATTAAATACTATTCTATATAATAAAGATTAATACTTTTTCTCCGATTCTTAGGATTGTAGCATTTGGTGTACAGAAAATACTTGTTAAATGGTAAGAATGGACTTTCCCCCTTAATCACTTATTTTGTTACAGGCAGGGCTCGAGAAAGGCCGTATTACAACAAAATCCAGCATATGCCTGGGTGCAGCATATTACTATTACCTTAACTGTTCCTAAATCCATCGGATGTTTAATTATATCGTGGTAATCGTGAAGACCCAGTAAATCGGCATCAACAGGTTTATAGAAAGGCCACGCGTAACCCTGAAATAAGTACAAAGTGTGTAACAACAGAAAATTGAGATAATAGGGTTCGACCTTTGCGACAGCATGAAAGGTAACTGTTCCGAGATCAAAAGTTGAGTAAATCTGTATCCAAGTCATGAAACAATCAACTCCATGAAATAAGCAGATTGGGATTAACACTTGGAGCTCACTTTCACCTCTTCTGATTAGGGAAGCATACAATGTCCACTAATACAGCAAACTATGTCCCTTGCCCAGTAGAGGTTTTAATTAGCTTACTGTATGGGAGATGAATAAATTTAGCTCTTACCGAAAAAAAAAACCCAGCCCCCAGCTGATAAGCAATGTTGAAATGAGTTTACAAACGTTTAACATGTAAAATTGCAGCACTATCACAAATATACGCGTAAAATTTTTTTAGTTACCTGTAGTCATACATGTACAGTAAGACAATCAGCAAAACAATTTTTTAGTTACATGCTTTGCAGTATCCAGCTGACAACCAAACCCCATTCATTATTTTCTGAAGGATACGAAGAGGTATCACTTACCGAATGCTTTTTGGAAAGTAATTCTTTGAGGATGTCATTACAGAATTTGAGCTGTTCTGATAATTTCTCTTTTGGTTTTGAACTGTGTTGGGGCTGCAAAATACAGACGCCATGATTGGTACAAACATCGAATTGAACAGAGAGAAGTGAAGGGCACTTACCGCATGCTTTTTGGCAAACAATTCTTTCAAGATAGCATTACAGTGTTTCAGTTGTTCAGATAATTGGCCCTTCTTTTGTTTCAAATTGTGTTGTGGCTGTGAAAGCATAACATACATGGGATTAGTATGTATGCTGTCAAACCATCTGCACCCTTGGAAGAATATGATTGGAACCTGTCTACAATTGGACTTGTGTTCAACTACTGACAAACTGAAGAGAAAACTTGATGGGCTTAATGCTCAAAAATGAATTAGATGAAGCTAGATAAGGCCAAAAAGGTGCAAATTAACTTGAGAAGAGCTTTTAAATTTTCTATTATGGTTTCCACATCAGCATTGAAGCACCAAATATATAATGGGATGAAACCAATTTTTTTTTAATTATCGGGTAACTGCTTGAAGCAGGTCAGGTAAATCAAGATTTAGGCACCCGACTTAATTATGAAAGGAGCAAAACAAGCCACATTTTAGATTAGAATGACACCAGGAAACCCAAAGCTTCCAGAAACCAGCCTGACTTTAGTATCCACATCCAAATGACACCATGTCAACAAGCAAGTTAAACCCATTAATTCAGAAAAAGAGCCAAACCAATGAAAAAATTAACCATCTGCAAAAAAGCCAAGGTAATTGCTGCAAAGTTGTTAGTTCACATCGCAAGATAGTGCCAACATTCCCCATTTTTGTTACAAAATGAAATGATGCAAGTGTGCTTTTTTTAAGAATGCCAATGAGACAGTGGAGCCTTTTATGAACAGAACATACAATTATGTTCTTATGTCAATGGCAGGCATTTATAGTTCACTTTAAAAATATTTGAAGGAGAATTCCTGCAACCAAAACAGCTTGTCCCAATGTGATAAAATGTTGTCCCAGGGGTTAAATGGAAGAAGAAAATTTGAAGTTAAAACATTGCACGAAATTATTTTTTTACACACAAAAATCCTATCTGTGCGAAGGATTTCCTGGCCAATTGTACAATTCTTCCAAAGTCAGTGGCGTAGCCAGGGCACACAAGCAATACCTTGTGATAGATAATACTAGGACAACACCAGGGGATGCAAAATGAACCATCACTTATTGGACTAGTGAACAACAAAAGAAACTGCCCAATTAGAAATGGTTTTCTCCTTAGCATTGGCAACCAGTCTTCTAGCACAAGGAATAGCTCCACTGGAATGCTCATCTTTTCTTGTAATATTTATTTATGGGGCAATGAAGTTGGTCATCTTACCTCTACACTGTCTCCAAAATTTTGGGGTGGGGGGCATAAGGATGCTCGGGGAGGGCGGGTGCCCCCCCTTGCCCCCCTTTGGCTACGCCCTTGTTGATTCATTTCTACTTGCAATGGTGTGGTACAATTCTGTGTGAAGGTATAGAATTGCTTTATGATATATAAAGCCTGATTTGACAAGCCAAAAAAATGAAACAAAGGCTTGTGTTCTCGCAAGCCTCAAGTATTTTTGTATAACTTCTCTGACAATTGCAAATTAAGCCTTTCTTACAGACCAAGTGAACTACACATGACTGCAAGTGACACAAGTTTAACTATTTTTGCCCACCCCTAGTCTAGAACTACAGTTCAGAAAAATAAATGTAATGAAAGTACACCTCAATGTACATGACAAATGATTTGCTAAAAGCACTGCCAACAGTTGAAAGTATGTCGCAAACAATTCAACCTGACTGTAGACTAGGTTAAAACCAAATTGTTCGCAAGGTCAGAACAAATTTTGTTCAGCCATCTTGCAATATTCAGAAATGTTTTGGAAAATACTAAGACAACTGGCGCACACAACCATAATACCACACACTATTCATATAAAAAAAATACTAAACAGTTGGCAATTACCACGGTATGGAATCGTGAATTCATAAAATTTAGTTAATTTTCTACTGAACTAACATTACAAAGGTGTATTTTAATTTTTTTTGGGCGTTAACTTCGGAAAAACAAGTTTACCCAAAGTATCGAGAAATTTCTGTTGACAGTAGTCAATCATATCTACACAACAGAAAAGATGAAATCTTACACTACCACCACCAGCTTTTTCGTCTCCAAAAATGACTTTACATGAGAAAGCTGTACATTTAACTCATAGCATACGTAACAGACTTGTGCAAAATCTAGTACAGCCCTAATTGCTACCATTTTTGGTTAGGGTTGCCATAATTTATTTTTTAGAGCGTATGAACTTTTGACTTTAAGTCGAAGATTTTTTTTTGAGCAATCTGACGACAAGTTCACAGAGTAAAGGCAAATGAGCAGTCGATTTCAATGCCCAAGAAATGCTTCAGAACTTTCACGATACTTGAGGGTCATGATCAATGCTTTGCAATCAATTTTGTTTTAAGTAAGGCTTTTTTCACAATACAAACCTAAAACGTTAAAAAACTCACCCATTCAGAACAAAGCAAATCTGGAAACGTTAACTGATACGATCACTGCAGCAACACCCACTTTTTCTTTTAAACGTTGACACACATTAACAACTTTCAGGACAATTTCTATGGCAATTCCACAACACACTATGCATTACAGGATTAAATTAAATGAGTATACCATTTAACCAATTACGAAATTTCTGCTGACCAAAGCACAATTATCACTGCAACTTTTGACCAACTTAGTAGGGTTATGATAAAAAGTACAACTTACACCCAACCAAAAAGTCCACGTTTAAATGCTGAAAACTGGCAAATTTTCAGTTGTTTTCAGCATTGAAACGTGGACTTTTTGTTTGGGTGTAAGTTGTACTTTTTTCCATGAACAACAACCAAAGTAAAACAACCAAATTATCGGATTTTGCCATTAGCAGGGTTACACAGATACTACTTTTGGCCCACCCTATCGCAAAATTTAAGTCTTAATGCTAGGATGCATAGATTGGTTACACAGTCGCACACACACACACAAAGATCGACAAGGGATGATAGAAAAAGAATGGGGAGGGGGGGGGGGAGAAGTGCGTGCAAGATTTTCACACAGTTTGAGGATTTATTGTTTCAAAGGGACAAAAAGAAACACGTACCAGCAAATTTTCAAAAGCAAGAGTTTACTAGACGTCGTAACGTCGCTTTTCGTCAGGCCATCCAGAGAAAAATTTTGAGTCTGGTTCACACATTTTTTGAAATTGCATCCAGATTCAATGTATGTTACCATTTCAACGTAAAAAAAGCACCCATTGTCTGTGCTTTGTTTATTTACCCACCTCTCAAAAGACTTCTTGGGTTGTGAAGGAGTATACACACACAACACATACCATTATCACTGTCCCATTAATTTTAATCACCAGCCGTTTCCTATCATGCAGGAAAATTCAGGATAAATATTCTCCCCCACCTTCAATTTATCACCAGGAACACGAGGGAAATGACACGCTGCGAAGAAAATGCATCTCAACCCTTTCAGAAACACCTTGCAATGACTTTTTCCGCCAATACCTTTCTTGCCAATTTAAGAGCCATTGCCAACCAACTTCAACTATGCCATAATGGTTTCTTCTGTTGCCAGTGTTTAACCAAGACAGCCGAAAAGCACTGGTCACATCCTAGTTTCAACCACATACTCCCAGGTAGTCACACATCCGACAAACGCGTTAGACCGTTGCTGCCAAATTTGATTGGGCGGTAACCAGTGCAGTCAGCTTGGAATGACCATGGACTTTACTGTTGGTGAGCCAGTGGGCCCAGTTTCTGTGATAGTGTCGCTTCTCACACTTTGAAAAGTTTGGATAGTGCTCGCAGTTTGTGAACTCTTCAGGAAGTTAATCCTATAATTTAGGGCAGTTTCATGAGCTCTCCAGATTACCTCGCAAATCCACAGAGCAATGACGACTGGCGAGGTCTTCATCCGTTCAGATTCACATGCCTTTTGAGGAAAAGTAAAGAACAATGGGTTCCATTGATCTAACATTTTCCATCTTATTGACATTCAATGACATGGTTGCTTAATGGGAAAACCTAAGTGCTCCTACGGGACATTGTTTTCGTTCCTCGTCATCCCACAACCACAATTGGTAACGGTACTCGTTCGGCAAATGTTTTGACCAAAACCTTCCTTCCGGTAAACCTCAACACAGCGTTGACAATCCCGTTAGTTCTGAAGCAGTCTGGGTCACTAGAAAACTTGCGCCAGCTGGCGCTCGCAAGCAGCAGTGGCTAGCACCAGACAAAAAGCTCTCTTCTAAGATACATGAATGGAAGTAGCTGACGCCATGGATTCATACGGTGCCCTCGGCAGGCTGGACAGAACAATGGGTAGATTCCAGGCCGGAAAAGTTTTTGAAGCCATGGTAGACTTACCCAAAACACCTGCACCAATTTGAGACGATTGATTTTTGGCAATTTCTTCCTTAAACACGACAGAACTGAATTTATAACTGAGTGTTAATAAACCAGTTTGGTTTGAAAGAGCTGCCACTGACAGATTGCAAGCCCCTCGTGTTTTGAGTTTAAGTCACGAGCGTGGGTGGCTACTCCATTTCTCCGATCCCCGTTGTCGACTGCCAGCCAATGCATAGCCCAACACCAGCAGGCAGGCGACAAAAATTGGCAATTGGAGTAGCCACCCACACCAGTGACTAAACCCGACATTGATTGGAACAACAGCAATGAACCCGAACATTTGAAACGATCAGTAGTGTATCCAGAAGCCCATATTTTAAAGACATTAACTTTTGACTATTGAACTGAAATTAGGCCTCTCCAAAATTTAAGGAACAATCCAAATCTTACATAACAAGCAACCAACAATAAAGAGGGTGCTACTTGCTACAGCAATTGCTACTTCTGCAGCAGGAAAGAAGCAGCTGTAGCGGGATTTTTGAATTGTACAGCACCCAGTTTCGTCGTTAACTGCCCGCTGGTGTGCTGAAGGAGGACGTCCTAAGAATTTCTCCATCAAAAACACAGTTCACCGAAAATTCACCTTGCATAAAACAGTGTAGGAATAGACACTTGGTGGTGCATGGCTTTACAATACCTCCTCTTTGGTGTAAACCACTGCTGTGGTGTCTATAGAAATGACTTCCACAATTTTTGTGTTGAAGTGAGGACCTCTACCACCGCACTCTTTACTCCTCACAACTCTTTAACATGTTGACGTGGAGCAATTTTGCGTCAGTAGACCAAACTCCTGATGCTTGCAAAGGCTTGAGGTGAGCACCCCTTCCCAAATTCGACACATCGGTTAAGAGTAGCAGCTCTGGCAGAGGACCGACTGGTACTTTCACTGCCACGTTTGTTGCTGTAACCACCACTCCAAATCTTGATAGAAAGCTTTCGAGCAAAAGAAATGTCTTGGAATCAGTCATGGCTCGACAACAGAAGGTTGAGTGGCTGTTACAGTGAAGATGAGGGACAGCAGGCTCGTTGACAAAGGGTTTCAATGGCTGTTAGACGAAAATGAGGGACAGCAGGCATTGACAGAAGGTTGAGTGGCTGTCACAAGCGGAGATGAGGGACAGCAAGCACACTGACAAAGGGTTTGAATGGCTGTTACACGAAAATGAGGGACAGCAGGCGTTGATAGAAAGTTGAGTGGCACAAGCGGAGATGAGGGACATCAAGCACGTTGACAAAGGGTTGGAATGGCTGCTACAGACGAAAATGAGGGACAGCAGGCGAGTTGAGTGGGTGTTTCAAGCGAAGATGAGGGACAGCAGGCACGTTGACAGCGCGTTTGAATGGCTGCTACAGATGAAATTGAGAAACAGCCGATGATTGAAGGTTAGAATGGCTGTTTCAGACGAAAAATGAGGGACAGCAGCTTTAGAATTAAGGGAGAATTCGGGTGAGAAGTGTGCAGGCCCGGCAAGGCTGCGGCAATGAAAGTAGAGGGACAGTAGGCTTTGACAAGCGAGGGGCAGCGGGCTTCATAGACATGAAGATTGGGCTAGGGAGTGGAGTCTGATGAGCGGCAGAATGACGGTTGCAATGTGCGTCGACGGAAAAAGCGACGAAACTCGGCGAGGGAGAGCAGGAATTCCGGTTAGTTGAGGAACGGCTGTTGCCGACGGCCGATAAGCAGAAGTCGTAGTGATGGCAATGATGCACAGGCGATCAGGCGGCAGTCATGACGGAGAGGCGATACGATGCGGGGGAGCCCACGGAGATCAAGACGCGGGAGGGAAAGGCTGGTGGCCGTCCAAGCAGAATCAAGAGTCAAGTCGAGATCGATGAATTAATTGGAAAGACGGCTTCATCTTGGACTTTCTACGAGCGCTTTCAGGTTCGGGATGGAAAGCGTCATGAAGGGCTTTCGACGAGAACATGGGTGCCAGCAGATTCGGCGCCATCTTGGACTTTCGACGAAAGCAAGGTCAGAGATGAAATGGCGTCATGAAAGACTTTCGACGAAAGCTTCAGGTGTAAGAAAGTGACAGGCTATTGATAAGGGGTCTTCCAGTGAAAGGCTTACGATGAGAGGTCACATGGACAAAGGGCTTTCACGTTCCATCTTCAGGAGGAAAAGAGATGGCTGGCTTTCGCCGTTAACTATTTAAGGAGGGCCTGCGCATGCAGGATCCGTGCATGCGCAGGTGGGTGTCTGAGCTGGGCGTATCCAGAGAGTTTTGATTCCTCCAGGGTAACGAGCACTTAAGAACTGAATGCAAATAAATTTACAGGTAGTGGATATTTTCTCACTAGCAACTAGAAACCATGCACAAGTAGCACTCTTCGTCTTCACAAACATTCTTTTTGGGACATTAAAAGCCAATGCCAGATTGTCTACACCGAAACACTTTATTGTATACAAGTCTTATTCCCCAGCTGAATGAATTCGCGTGGAAGGATGATGCCTTTCTATACCACACGCCACGGCTGTTTACCGTACACACGCATCACATGACTAGGCTTGTCCACTCAGATGGCCGAAGAGCCGATATTCTCGTTCGTCAGTGGCTGACTCATGATGACATCACAGGCAAACAGCCGTGCATCGTGGTACAAGGAGTAGTTGGGCATTCACTTACAATTTTTTTTCTTTAAACTCTGGAATTGCAAGGAAAGACTTTGATGCCACAATTGCAGCACAATACAAAGTTTCACCATGCAATCGCAGCAATTTTTCATCTTCCTCAGCTTGACACAAACATAATCGAACGTATGTTGGGTTTGGTTAGATGTGAGTGAAATTCCATTAACAGTTCAGGTAAGAAGTAGGTGACAATGGCGAAACGAATACGGTTTCAGCAAGCGAAATAGCAGAATCGTCTGCTTGTTTGGGGCTCCATTCTACTGAATGGCTGACACCCGGGCCTAGTACAATTTTTACCAATTGATCATTTAATATGAAACCGTATTCGTTTCGCCATTGTCATTTGCCCTAGCAAGCGTAGCCTAGCTCTCATCCACAAAGTATTCTCTACTGACGAGCCCAAACAAGGGCGAAACAGTCTGTCTAGAGATCTTTGTAGGTGAGAGCTAGTAAGAAGTAGGGCTCCTCAAACTTTAATTTCTTAAAATATGGAGCACCAGCGCAAAAGCTTATGAAGAAAACTTCACACTTAGTAGGGTCGTGGGAGGATAACAATTTTCCTAGAAAAATTTGACGTTTCCCCCCATTCTCACTTTCCCCACAACATTTAACAATGATGCAAAATTTGGTGACAAGATCGGTCTTCTGATTCACAACTTGCATTATACATATTGGCAAATGTTTCCGTCGATGTGTTTCTCAATGGTTTTGTGCTGGACGACAAAAGGATTGGTAGACAGTAATTCACCATTACAGAAACTTGAGCCACAGAAGTTTCTCATTCATTTTCACATCCTTGAACCATTGAATCCAAAAGATCATGCACATTGCCCTTCTGTGGGTGTGCTAGCATCTTTTTTGGGGAAGGATAGGGGTGGATGTTTAGACTCCCATCATGCTTGGATATCAACTTACGGTGACTTGAGACTCATGCCGACAGGGGTCATACTAATGACAACTCCTCTAGACTCTTACGGCATGCGATGCAATTTGTGACGAGCCAACAACTTGTGCAACATAGATAACTTGAGCACACAATTTTGACGAGACCAACTTCAATTGTTATGTGGATGCAGACTTGCATCCTAACTTGGATCCCTAATTGTACCGTGACTTGGGCCCTGTGAATGGGATCCAGTCGAGAGCCAGGTGGGTACTTTGCGCCTTTTGAACAGACCTCACGGTGCGAGACTTTACGGTTAGATTTCTATTGACCTCCACTCCGCATCAGCGTTGAAGGCAGGAAAAATTTAAAGTGGGCCATCCGGTCCAAAAATCGCATGGTAGCCTAAGACAAAAGATGGCGACCTTCGCCAACTAGTCCATCTTTTGTTACTTGTTCGACTCGTCCAAAATATTTTATTCCTTCACAAGTCATGTCGAGTCACAAGCACCGAGGCGGGGTACTTGACACACTGAGGTACTCCACATTTTTTCCAGTCTCATCACACACTTGTGGCTCCACACCTATCCCACGACATGATGGTAAAGCATCCGGGTTACTCCACATCTTTCCCCATAAACTTAATGAATCAAATCCTAGTCTTGCAACTCCTTTTAGCACTTTAGCAACTTGACATTAAAGCTTTATCACTGACACAGCTCCCGGACGATGAGTCAGCGTCAAACGAATGCTCCTCGACCAAGGTCAGACTTAATAGAATGAGACTCGCCCTCACCAGTTGAATTTATTCGTTAAAGGGGCTACCACATCCAAAAAAAAAAACTGCTACCCCATGCTTAGTCCTCAGGGCTGGCACACCAGTAAAAGTTCCTTTCCTGCAAACCACGGCACAATGGCAAATATTGAGGACGAGTAGACATCACCTCTATTGGTACACTGCGTAACAGGGATGTCACCCAATACAAGAGTTCCATCCGAATTCGCATTTTTGTTCTTTATAGGTGGTAAAGCAACTTCCGTTTGCTGGACCACACGAGAGCTAGAAACACCCAAGGGAATAAGGAGGGAGAGTTTTCTCGAGCCAACATTTTTTTTAGATGGACGAGTATCACTTTTCTCGGGCCACGCCAGAGCTAGAAGAGTCAGTTCAAGCTCACATTTGGTTTTTTTGTTTTGTTTGCTTGACGAACATTTGGTTTTTTTTGTTTTGTTTGCTTGACGAACATCAACCATTTGTTCCAGCTGGTATTGGTGGTAGGCTCACTCCCTCGCAGAAAATAGAAAACAAAAGAGTCATAGGAAAATTCACCTTTTATTTTTCAGCAGCAGAAACCTAGTGTCCCAGATCATTGCACACAAGATCCCGGCTTAGATGCCATATTCCTTCTTCCTGGACAGTGCGCGAAACGAAAAGTGACAAGGCTAGCGCTATATCTGTGTGATACAAGGCACGACGCCAGCACTCTTTGCAGTGGAGAGCAAAACTCAAAGTTTAAATGAATTAATAAATTAAACGGGTGTTTAATTTTAATTCCTGGCAATTAAAACTGCAAATCTTAACGATTTAGCACATAATGAAGGATAGTATTTTGTAGATAGTAAGAAACAGCACTGTTTGGCTCCACACTTTCTGGGATTTGCAGTGATGTTGTGCCAGCCATTCAGTAACTTCCTTCCAAGGTACAATCCATCAGCAAACTCAAACTTTAGTGACGTATCATCATCGATGCGTAGACTTGGCCGATGGATCTGCCCAATGCATAATGCAACTTTGCCAAGCAACCAGGCAAGGGGTGGTGTCTCCCAGCATACGCGAGGTGACAGGTGATTCTAGGAATCGTACGATGGAAGTGTTTACCAATGCGATGTCGATCATAAATTCTTTTTACTAAGAAAAATGTAATACACTAAGAATTTTGTTAATTAACCTGGTTACTTCTAAAATTGTAAATAAAATTATAATTACCATGTTTTTAGGCCGGGAAAAAAAAATTGTTCGGTTCTCGGGCGCGGGCGGGTCCCCAAAAATCGTGCGGGTCAAAGGCTTTTTATTTCATTCGTCTTACGTCGTTACCCGTGGAGTGAGGCACTAACGAAATATTTATTCTTGCGAAAACTATTGGACACAATTATTGCAAACTTATTACACGCACGCAACAGATATTCATTAAAATGCACAGAAAAAAATCGAACAAATGGCTTTAATAGTGTCGGAGAACCGTTTGTTTTTTTGTTTTTTTTAATTACGGGCAGTAGCCAAATGAAATCGAAAATCTCCGTGTTGACAAAACGCGTCCGAAAGTCGGCGTTAGGCTAAAAATCCTTGTTCGAACTTGTTCCCACCTGATAAGCAATAGTGTGAAGGTTTATACGCTCTCTCCATTTCCATTTTAGTTTTGCATCGTGGCTGCTGATTTAATTTTTTAATGCTGTGAAACATCATCGTTCTTGTAATTTGTAATGACGAACTAAAACACAAGTGCTCTCAAGCGCTCACGTGAAATCCGAAGCGATCGGCGGCATCCATGTTGAAATCGTGCAACAGCCAATGAGATCACGCAAATCGGTCACGTGGTACCAACCAACCAATAACGGAACGCGATTTTAAAATGCTTTGGAAAATTAACTTGAAATGGCCAGAAACGGCCTACTACAATTCGCCTGATTGGCCAATGCCAAACGGCCATCGAGAAAATAAGTTGAGAGGCCTAGATTGAAGGGAATTCCAGCTTTCCAACTAATACAAGATGGCAGCGCCCAATCAAATGCTTCGACCGCTACCGCTGATCAAAAATGATCAATTTTCTGCTTTTTGACTTAGGAAAAAAGAATGAGAAACAGATTTTTGCAGTTTTTAGTGAGTCTACACTCAACTAAAGTGCTTTTAATAAAATTGTAGATAGTGGTAACGACGGTTTTTTTTTTTTACAGAAATCGATGCACAACATGTCAGGAATTTCAGCGTTTCGCATTTCGATATTTTGACGGAAAATTGCGTTTTTCGACCCATAGTTTACCTTCAAAGCTTCGACGTATATATACGTCGTTACTGTGTTTGGGATGATTTTTTTTGGACATATACATACGTTCATACTGCTTAAAAGTTAAAGAAAAATGTTGAGCATTTTCATAGCATTTTGAAAATAAATAATAAAATAAAAAGCCGGGTGGCCTGGTCCTTTTTCGACTTTCGAAATGCCCGAGAACCAAACTTATTTTTTTTCCCGGCCTTAACACTTTTATTTCATGGTGTTACATAATGTTACTATTGCTATACTTGTATTACTTTAATAACTTAAAACATAAGGCACTAAACATTAGAATATTTAGTAATCAAAGTTGAGGACTGGCAAAACTACTTATTTGCTTTCTCAGGAGCCGGGGCGTCTAGTGCCCAAGGTGTACAGACACAGGGTATCGTACAGACATGGGTATCTGACAAACCCATCAGGTTATTGGAGGGAAGCTGTCGAACGAGGCAGAGATGATTATCAGTAGATTCATCGCTAACGACGACTAATTTCATACGAAGCTTTAAACCACTGCACATTTTTATCCTCCCTCAATATTATTCCACCAAGACACGGCAAATTACTGATGCAGAGTTAGTGAATCCTTGTTTTTTTTTAAACTCTTAGGCCTCCCACTCCCATCCAAACCTCACAATACGGAACATTCCCAGCCCTGGACTTATTTCAGCGAAACAAAAATGAGCATTTGAAGTAAAAGGGTGGGCTTGCCTATACGTCCTAGGGATAAATTAGCATTTGTCTTCACCAATGGTTTTCCCCGCACTGATCAAGTAGTTCAAATTTGATCGGAATTATGCAAAATTGTTCAAAAACGAGAGTACTTCAACAGTCGGTTGTTTTTAAATTTTGGTCAATTAAAATTTCATGCAACTCAATCAAGGGAAGCCGAACCATCTAAATCATGTGTGAACTGGCTGATGAAGACAGCGTATAAGGTTTGTCGAAAATTAACTAACAGATACTGAAGTATTCTCGTTTTTGAAAAAATTGCACAATTCTAATAAAATATTTTTTTCTGGGGGGGGGGGGGGTTGGCTGAGATATTGGCATAACAATTCAAAATTTCAACGATATAGCCGAACATAGTAAGTCATTCTGCATAGCCCACAATCAAAAAAAACTTCCATCTCACCTCACCAGTACCAGTGCAACCCTTGCTAATTGGACAGCAACTTATTTATGAACTAATAAGATAATTAGGACAGAAAGCAGTCTAATTGTTGTTCTAGTCAATAGTTTTTTTTTTAGATCGCCAATCAAAACAAAATTCAAGAGTTCTGAGAAAACAATAGAATGTTCAACTGAGGCAAAAGATGTTATGACACTGTCCTAATTTTCTTATCCTAAAGTAAGAGACAATATCAGTAGGACTGCAGGTTTACATCCAACAAGCCCTAATTTGTTAACCTTGAATTAGTCACTCTATGAAGGAAAAAAGCTACTATCGTTTAAAGTATTTGTTGGTTTTATAGTTCCAACCAATTACCTTTCACTTTTATCTGCTTTTTTTATGCATTTTTATCATGTACAGGCAATCTTTGTCTTTCGCTTCATGGCTTAGGTTATATTTCTTATGTTATATAACGGATCACAACTAGTGCTAGCAGTTTCCGTGTAATTTGCTAAACGTTTAAACGACCTAATTAAACGTTCGGTTAACCGAAAACCGTGAAAAATCGAACGGTAATAATAACAACGCAACAAACTAAGACAAAAAAAAATGTCAACATAAAATTCAATAACTACGTTTTACTAATTTAATTTAAAAAAAATTTAAGCAACACGAATCACACATTAAGTAAACAAATCGTATTTATTCTGAAACAAAACAAATGTTAAACAATAGCCTAAATTAAAAAAAATAAAATAAGCAGGAATCGCGGGAAATCCTCACACGTTTGCGATTGTTTTACGATCTTGGATCAGTCAGCACGCTTTGGAATTTAGCTTTGTTAACCATCC
The DNA here is from genome assembly GCA_023313725.1 of Lithobius niger. Taxonomy (NCBI): domain Eukaryota; kingdom Metazoa; phylum Arthropoda; class Chilopoda; order Lithobiomorpha; family Lithobiidae; genus Lithobius; species Lithobius niger. Next base: position 15,922 of record JAHWFP010016251.1, on the reverse strand, counting down.
ATTGGTTAGTTGTTTTGAACAATTTGTAGACAATTGTTTAAAAAAAAGTTTTAATTGTTTAATTGGCTTACGTGGTGATAATATTTCATCCATTCTGCAGTGTCCCGCTACGTTTACGGTGAGCGCGGTTAAAACCCGACGCGACTTAAGCCTAACCGAAGCTGGTTTCGATTTCACCACAAAACCGGAAGTTCAGGTTTTACAGCTGCTGATCAAGTTGGATGCAGCGAAAGCAGCTAATATTCTGGTAGTTTTAACGTTAACTACCAAATAAAGTCACAAAATAACGTTTATTGAAGTAAAACTGTGTGCTGTTGTGAGGTAAATAATCAGATTCGGTTAATCGTTTAGCAATATAGAAAAACGTATACACGTAAATTTTCGTTTAAACGTTTAAACGGATAACCGTTATAGCACTAATCACAACAACTGTAAAGCAAACTGAATTCTAGCAGGTATTTAAAAAAAAACATTGCCAATACAAAGAGTCACTAACTAAAAGTCAAAAGAAATAAAATATTCCCTATAAATGGAATTATAATTACTATTTTCTAACATTTTTAAGCACAAATTTTACGATGTGATCACTTTTTCCTGTTCCAGTGGGAAAAAAGAAAACAAAAAATCAAAACAGAAGCCCTACTGGGGCGGCCAGTTTTTGAGCCCCAACCGTTTTACCACACGGCCCCAACTGTCGTAATGCTATGTAAAAATCCATATCCAATGCCATTAGAAAACACTAAGTTGATAGTGCTGCACTGGTCCATTTTTGAAAAAAAAAAGGCAGTAAAAATTTAATCAAAAATAGACCTTAGTGGGGCATCACAATATAAAATTTCCGTTCTTGTCGTTAATTTTACGGACACATGAAAAGCAGGGTTATAACGGGTTCTTTACTTTAACCAAAATAAAAAAATTAATCCCCCCAAAAAAACTAAAAAAAATTCTGCCCGCCCAGACTTAAGTAAAAGGCTCGAGAACCAACTTGCTTTTTTGTAGGTGGCTCTGTTAGTGTACATGAATGTATCTGAGATTCTAGTTAAGCCGTTGTTAAACTCTGACAACCCACCAATTCGAATTAATCACGATAAATCTAATTAAACATGCTCTTTAAGCCCCAATTCCACAAAAGATTGAAAAAATATTTTTTCTTTCACCCCATTCCATCAGCTGCATAGAGCCTTTCCTAACAAAGAATGCAACCTGATTCTTACGATAACTCGTACTTTTGTGCTAAGAAATAATATCACGTGGCGAGCATAGAAAGTAGGGGTGTGCGATACCAGATTTTTAAATTCGATAACGATACTTAAGAGTATCGGTATCGCGATACTTTCTCGATACAGATACCTTTTTTGACATCGATATTTTCTCAATACCAATACTTTTTTTACGTATACGTATCTGTAGCTTCCTTTATTACAATTACCCTTCAGACAGAAATATTTCGTTAGTCAATAACGTTTATCTCACTTCTTTGTTTCGTTAAAAAATTAACCTTAAGACCATTTAAAAAAAAGAAAAGCTGTTTCTCGGGCAAAAAAAACATTTTTTTCATGCGGGCAGTTTTTTTTACCTTTTTTTTTAGCCACACCAACAACATACTCTTATCCCTATTGTTGGTGTGGTGCTCGTGATGGTTTTTTTTTTTTGCTGGTCCAATGTCTCGTAATCATATTTTGTTGCAAGCGCTGCGGTAAATAGCAAGG
>JAHWFP010016251.1:0-14113 GCA_023313725.1 Lithobius niger | reverse complement strand
TAATTATGAAACAAAGCATCAAATGGGTTTGTCATTTTTCATTTGTGTGCTTGTTTAATTTGATTGGCTATCAGGTTTTCTTCACTAAGGCCACGAAAAAAAAAATTTGCTTGGTTTACGGACGAGGTTGCAAATTGAAGCACCAGGCAACCAGGCATTTTATTTATTTTTTATTTTATTTAACTGACCACATTTCTTCAACAAGTAAAGCTGAAAGCTGGAAACTGGTGTAGAAAGCCAGCGTCTATTAGTAATATAATACATGGCAAAAAAAAATGTAATAATGCTAGCAAGTTATTTGTCATCTAGTATTCAGTGTTTTTTTTTTTTGTAAGTGTTTTGCACATAACTTCTTACTGGTTTGAGATAGAGGTTTGAAATTGGCACCATTGAAAAGCTAGTTTCGAGCCGGTTAAAATGGTATATTGTAATGTCAAAACAGTCAAATTTTGGGGGAAATATGATTTTTAGAGGATAGACCAAGATTCAAATAAAATATTTTAGGTGCCCGCACGCGCATGTAAACCAAACAATTAACTTTGCATGGCCTAACAGTATATTTTTTATACATATTTCATAAAACCATTAAATTTATGTATGAAAATATATATATGAATTTATAATTTAATAACACAAACATATATAGTTTAATGAAAAAAAAATTTCAAAGTAGGATTGTTGCTTCCTGGATCTATGCCTAATGCTTAGTGAAGCTAACATGCCTGAAGATTTTTGTTTTCCGGAATTTTTTTTTTTCTTAATTTGTGTATAAAAATAATAAAATATGCATAAGGCCATTTAGAAGTTGGTTCTCGGGCATTTTTCTTCTGAAATCCATACGGGCGGGCAGAATTTTATTTGTAGGCCCTATTTTTACATACATTTTGGGGAATAATTTGTTATTTTAGGTAAAATACAGGACACTGCCTTGTAATTCTGCTTACCACACGTCCATTTCTTACTAAGGACCCTTTTTGTTCTGCAACTTTTTTTGCCGCGTCGTTTCTTTTTATTTCCCGTCAAAAAATCGGCGAGGGACGGCCCGAGAACCAACTTCTTTTTTAACCCTTTAAGGAGCAAGTTAAAAAGAAATTGCGCATGGAGCGAGTTTTTTTTTTGTTAGTCACCCAAGGAGTGAGGCACTAACGAAAAATATTCGACACGATCTTAAACTTGCTACGTGCACGCAACAGATATTCATTAAAGTGCACAGAAAAAATCAGATAAATTGCTTTAATAGTTTAGGAGAACGATTACATAAAATTACGGGCAGTAATGAACTAAAACTGCAAATTTCCATGTTGAAAAAATGCGTCCGAAAATCGGCGTTAGGCTACAAAATGTTGTTCCCACCTGATAAGCGACAGCGTGAAGGTTTATAGGCTCCTTTCCATTTTAGTTTTGCATCGGACCTGCTATTTTTTTTTAATAATCTTTATCTTCATCTTTCTCGTTTTTTTATAACGACGAACTGAACACAAGCGCTTACGTGAAATCCGGCGTGCGCCATGGCGGCCATTGTGAAATCGCTCGTCAGCCAATGAGAACGCGCCAAATCAGTCACGTGGTACCCAGTACCGTAGCTGAGAAATCTGGGGGCCCCCCTGCAAGAAAACATCTGGGGGCCCCTACTGCAAGAAAAAATCTGGGGCCCCACATTGTGTGAATTCAGAAATTATCGGTACGGTGTTGGTGCCAGCTATTTCTTGTAAGCTATATTATTACCATTTATTATGAATTATACAAAGAACATTTTTTTTCGGCATTTTTTTTTGTCTGGGGCGGGGGGAGGAGTAATGTTAATTTTCGCTTGGCCTTGCATTTCTTTAAATTCGAGTTGCTCCAACACATTTCAAATCAAAGAACTAATACATGAATTGCAAATTGCATGAAATGCGGAGGAAAAAAACAACCGCTTTATCTTACTATAGGCACTCCGCCAGTGCACGGTTTAGTTAGTTGACCATCCACATGTAGCGTTTCGACAGAAACGAGTACGTACCGTTCGGTAGGTACGATTGGCTCAAAGTTGTTCATCATTGTTCAACACAAACAATAATTTCGTTATTTTCTTTTCATTTTCATGTTGCTAGTTATGGTTCATAGGAACTAAGGAAACTGTTAGTTCTGCTGCCCAGCTTATCAAGACACAATTTTGTGCTGACTAGTAAGACGATACCAGATAGGACTGCAGGCATTTTGGCTTGCCGGCGTAATGAAAGAGTCAATCGCTTCGTTTTGTGGGGGGGCATTTTGTTTTTAATGCATACTACTAGAAATAACTACTGCAACGAATGAATGCACGCAAGTTTTGAGTGGGATAGGCAAGCTGTCTGCTTTAAGCTAGCAGTTCGCGAGTCTAATCGTTTGGAAATACGGTAATTGAAAAACTGAAATTTTGTCTTCTACAAGCTCGGAATTCTAGAGCCCTCATTTGGGTGCCCCCCCCCCCCCCCCCCTTGCCTGGTGGTACCAACTGGCCAATGAGAAAATGCGATCTTCAAGTGCTTTGGAAATGTTGCTCGAGACAGCCAGAAACAGCCTCTAACATTCAGTCTGATTGGCCAATGTCAAATGGCCATCGAAATATGTTGAGAGGCCTGGATAGAGGGGAATTCTCAACGAATCCAAGATGGGGCGGCACCCAGTCAAATGGTCCGATGGCTGCCGCTGATCGAAAATTACCAATTTTATGCTTCTAACTTCGGAAAAAACAAACGCGACATTTTTGTAGTTTTTAGTGGGACTACACTCAACTAAAGTGCTTTTTATGAAATTATAGAAATCGGTAACAACATTTTAATTACAGAAATCGATGCACAACATATCAGGTAGCGAATTTCAGCGTTTCTCTTGTCAATATTTTGGACGAAAATTGCATTTTTCGACCCGCACTTCCACGCACGTAAATACACGTTGATACTCTATTGGGCCACATCTTTGCCAACGTATATATATACGTTCATACTCCTTAAAGGGTTAATGGCCTACAACTTTTTATTTATAGATTATTCTCACAAACCTATTAACCCTTTCAGGCCCAAGCCATTTTTTCAATTCTCGTGCGAAAAAACCTATGGCTGCAACATGGATGCCATGAACAAGTTGCATGCCTCACGAAAATTGTAATAAAAAAACTATGCGGTCTAGGAGTATAAAAATTTGCAGACGTAATAATTATATTATAAATTATTGACCAGAAATATAATTGAGACCATCGTCCTATGTTTTCATTATTTAAAAAAATCCTGAAGTTCGTGTCGGCTTTTTCGCAGTGGATTGCGATGACGATATATCGTCGCTTAGGCCTAAAAGGGTTTAAGATGTGTGAAACTCATGCTATTGTTAGGCTACTAAACGATAGACGTAGCGGTCACAGATCTACAACGATGACATCAACTTCTGAAATTAATTTTCTGTTCCAAAACCTCTTCCATACTCTTAATAATGCAATATTTTTTAAACCAACAATACTTTTTCGATACCTTCGATAGTACTGATTATCGATGCCAAGTTTTGAATTTTCGATACCACTACCGATACCAAGAAAGTATCGGCCAAGTCAAAATTTGATAGCATCGCATACCCCTGGTAGAAAGTCACCAATCTACTATCATAGAATCCCTCTTTGGCATTAATTCCAAAAAATTATTGTCATACAAGGTTATCAGCATTAAGATTTTTTTACTTAATTTCTGTACTTTGACCTAAACGTTGGAATCTACATCACACAAAATTACAATTGTAATACTTAAGTACGCTTTTAACCTACATGAAAGCATGGAATTGCCACAAAGTTGTCCGTTTTGCATGCCACACCCAGGCAATCATCTCTACTTAAATTAATCATGCTAATATCACAGAAAATCAGAGCACAAGAGAGATCTCCGGTGGTGCTCCGGGTTTTAGAATCCAATCTAGGCAGGTTCCACAAACAAGTGATGTAAATCAATGCACTGTAATTATTCCTTTAACTAAATAGGTAAACACTGAAGGCTCAGATAGAGTACAACTACCTGGGAATCTGGTAAATCTTTTGTTGGTTTCTTAATTTGCCTTCCACTTTCTCTTCTCGTCGCTATTTTTGAAGGTTTCGGTTCCGTATGCATCTGGTATGGGTCATAAGTAGAGTTTGCTGTGGGTGTCGTCGTGTCCGCTTTTCTTTTTACACCTTTTTTCACTTTTGCAGGTACAGTTTGTGCTATTGGTGTTAGCATCCCCGTCTGCAGAGTTTGTTGCCCAACAACTGGGGCCTGTACAGGTCCATCGGCATTATCTGTAGGATATGTCGACGGAGAAGTGATCACTGGATTTTGGTGTTGTTGCGATACAGGCGGCGTAGCTACAGTTGGTGTAGCCGTGCTTCCTGGTATCGTAGGTGGCGCCACCGTGTTGGGTGTCCCACGGCCATTACTAGCACTAGTGTTCGTAGTGGTAGTGGTTGGCATGGCTTCAGCCCCCGCTGGAGTAGTGGAACCGGCAGGAGACACTGTAGCTGTTCCTGAAGTTAGAAAGCATGTGTATATAAGTCAGTCAAACCCAAAAACAGGATCAAGAACCAACAACTGCAGGCATGAGACATCCACCATTTTTGTTTACCAACTTTGCAAAAAGAAAAATCTGGGAGGGCGACATTAAAATGTTAAAAATCTTATTATCGTAAACTATTTAATAAAAACGTACAATTGGGACTTCTTATACTTGGACAATTTTGGAGTCAGTCTTAGCATTAGCGCCTTTGGATAAGTCTAGTAAAAAATTGAATAGTATATTCAAACCCATCAAGTCACCTACTACATTCTGCACGTTCTACAAGAAGCCTTGGGGCAGCGTTTTTTAAATTTTAGCACAAACTAATATTTGTAAAACAAATGTTTTTTTGTGCAACAAACTATCAACACGTTGCTTGTTTGTTATGACAGACTAATGCCATCATGAGCAAGGGTGTCTGCAGAGTAAGAGGAGGTGAACTGATGAGCTCGCTCACCAGACTTGTTTTGCAGGTGTTCGCAAAGCACTGTTACACTGTGGGTTGTCTGATGGATAAACCTTTTGAAAATTGTATTGGTGTGGAGGAAGAAGAGAAAGGTTCGGCTGAAATACCATGAAAGCCTAGAACAGAAAATGTCTCACGCCTTCAACTGGTAACAGCAAACAATACAAAGAGGAATGAAATTAAATACTTCACCAATACAGACTGCTTTAATTTTGAGAACTAGTTATTAGGATCAATGCTAGACTTCGTTGTAGAACTTTTATTGGTGAACACTCGCATCAAAACTAACACTACAAATACTATTGAACCAAGGTTTTGCTAACGATTTATCTGCTCTTACTTTTGCTTTCAAGCCTACAGAGCCATTTGATTGCAGATTTTTAAGCCTATGTAACCAACTGTGTTATTTATCACTAGTTAAGTTGCTTGTCTTGTTCAGATGCACACAAAAATAGTCACGTTTCACCCACCAACTCAAACTAGGTTCCCCAAGAACAAAAAACTTGTTCAAAGATTGCCGTGTAGGAGTGATTAAAGTGATTCATATGACGCGCATGTGCGACTCATCATAACAGCTCTTTATGTCTTGAGTAGTTTGCACACACCCTCCATTGCGAATTCATATACCAAAAAAAATAAAAAATGCAAAAAGTTCAATAAGAGAAAAGCCAAAAAGATTAATTTCTTTCGATCTACTTTGTAATAAAGACACTTTCATCATCAAGTTATGGAAAAACTTGTGCATACTCACCTCGACCAGGTTTTCCTTTCTTGCCTTTACCTTTAGGCACAGGTACCTTAGGTGCAGGCAAAGACACATCCTGCTCGTCCTTTGGCATTTGTGCAACTTTGGTGAGGAACAGCTTTTCCAGTGTCTGTGCCATCAGCACCACATCCTGTAACGTAGAGGACTACTCTCATTTCCCTCTGCTCAAAATGATTATGGGTTCTGCGCTAAGTGACTACAACTAAGGCTTAAAAAAGTTGAATGATAGTGACAGAAATTAACCCCATTGATGCCAAAGCATAGTGCAAGGTGTGTGAGGTTTTACTGTGACACCAGTGTACAGATAGGAACAAGGAGTGTTGGTCTGTAATACGGCCATATTACTACAACTTATTACGACGCCAAATTTTTTTTGTACGAAACGAATTCACGCATAAGGAATTTTAAAAAGCCAGATATTTTTTTTTAAGTACTTTCGAGTTTGGTCACTCCTTGTTCTTCACCACCTTCTGGTGACACCATCGACGATTAGTCATCTTTAAACCATGCACACTAACAACTCAAAACAGGGAAATATGTGCATGAAGAACAATCAATAAGTTTCCTTCCAATGCTATTTATGAATCGGACAAGACTGACTGATCTTAATATAACTAAAAATGCAGAATTACTACACGCTGGCATCTACGCCAAGTTAAACTAACAAGACAGTACAAACATCATTTCATTTTTTTTTTTACGAAAATGCTATTAATTTACCGACGAGTACACAAGTGACCATATGCATTCAACATTCATTTAAAAAAAATTAAGCTTGTGGCTTTTAGCATGCAGCCACTTCAAAACCTCAACGGTCCTAATATCCATATTTTATTATTTCTTTCAAACCTCAACGGTCCTAATATCCATATTTTATTATTTCTTTCAATAGTGGATGGAACGTACGATTCCATGTGTCAGCGGAATTTGTTAAAGAGTTAGTGAAAGAAAAGATAATCGTAACTAGTTTTATTTTTAGATTAAAGTTTATAATTAAAATGCAGCAAAGCAATACCACTGCATGATAGTAGCACGTTACTCGAAATTGACGGATTGCTAACCCCAAGGATTTTTTTTTTTGTGTGTCCTAACCTTTATAACTTAAATTGTATTTCAACTCCACACATTTTGAATCTTTAAGACTGCATTTTTGTGTTCACACTAGGGTTGGAGATGCTACTTGCAAATTTTCGGTGCATGTTTTTTTTCTTCCAGCTATAGACCAGGAAAAGCAGCGTAGCAGTGAGCATTATCTTAATTTAGCACACTTCACAGTGGGCTTTGGAGTAGATTCATTGGCTGAGACAGGGTCGCTCTCTTCGTGTTATGAAGTTTTGCCACTCTTGAAGTTGGGTAGTGTAGAAGAGAAGCGACATATTCAACATTCTGTAGGAGGCACTAACGTACACCGCGATTCAAATTCCTCTTGACAATGTTTATACGGTCATTTATACGGTGTTCAACCTTTCACAGTGGGAGATAATGGTGCTGCGCTTAACAGAACTGGACATGGCTTGCAAGTTTTCTGCGATCCTCACACTAACTTTTTCAAGTTTTGTTTCCCTATATAACCCCTTGTGCATTCAGTGCACACCACCCAGTAGACCGCTGCCATGGTTGCCGCGAGTTTCTCTAGGATGACCACTTTAACTTCACCTTGATGAGGAGGGAAGGTTGTTTCAAGTTCAGATGCCTTCATCCAAGAAGAGTATGGATAAAGACACACAAAACTCGTTTATTGAATTCACATATGTTGTAGTCGTCGTTGAGACAGGACAAATTTGCTTCCAACAGAGTGGAAATTCTCCATATTTCGCTTTTCGCTTACTTCCACACTCGAGATAGTTCCTTATCTAGCTAATTTTCGGTCTTCTTCAGGCTCTTCGAAGGTAAGTTTATCTTCTGTTTACATCCTTCGTTGTGAACACGATCGCCATCCGAGTTAGAAATCGCCGCTTCACGTAGCCGCCCAAATTTAGAAGGCCCTTCGTCACTGCCAAGCCTCACGTCTTCAGTAGGCCGTTCCCAACCTCTCAGTTTCCGTTTTGCATTCAGTTGTTTTCTCAGGTCGACTCCAATTAGGTTAGACACTTGAGGGGAGGAAGGGCCCTGTATATTCATCAGTGGTACGTTTTCAATTTCATGGAGCTTAATTGCAATGGATTCCAAATTTCTCAGATGTCTGTCCCATCCAGAATTCGATCGATTCCTCAAGTGTCTAACCTAATTGGAGTCGACCTGAGAAGACAACTGAATGCAAAATGGAAACTGAGACGTTGGGAACGGCCTACTGAAGACGTGAGGCTTGGCAGTGACGAAGGGCCTTCTAAATTCGGGAGGCTACGCGAAGCGGCGATTTCTAACTCGGATGGCGACGTGTTCACAACGAAGGATGTAAACAGAAGATAAACTTACCTTCGAAGAGTCTGAAGAATCGAAGAGCCTGAAGAAGACTGTAGGCTGCAGTCGAAAATTAGCTAGATAAGGAACTATCTGGAGTGTGGAAGTAAGCGAAATATGGAGAATTTCCACTCTGTTGGAAGTAAATTTGATGCAGCGTTCCACAGTAATGAGCGTCAACGTTATGGGCTTTTTTGTGAGACAGGACAAATTTGAAGTGCAGACCACTAGAGTTCGACATAGTTATTTGGTTGAGTACTCATCCTAGCAATCTTCCTTTAGACTTCACTTCTTTGGGATGAAAAATTTCCTCCAAGCAGCTTCTTGAGGTTGCTTTAGAAACCCTCCAAACCTCCAGAAGCCCAAAGAAGTGAAGAGTAGAAGCAAAGGAAGGTTACAATGTTTAGTACTCAATTGAACACCTACCTCCAAGTAGTTAACAGTCTACTGAACTCCACTTCAAAAGTGTCCTCTTCCTCGACGACAACAAAGGCAACTTCAACCAACGATACTTGTTCTCCTAGTTACCCTGCTCGTTTCCAAACGAAAACATCTAAACCTCAACCTCCCCGACAAGGTCAAGTCAAAGAGGTCACTCCAGGAAAATTACTTCAACCATGGCAATAGTGTACTGGGTGCCATGTAGTACCTGCCCACGGACTTGTATAGGAGACATTGGCAATAATTCGGGAGGGGGGGGGGGGACCTTGTTCGCCTTACCCTTCCGAGGGGCCCTGGCTTCGTGAACACTAACGCCATGAAGGAAACACACCTGCAGGCCCTAAAATCCCTCTGATGAACGTACAAAACCCAACCCTCTTGCAGTATGTCACACCTCTGCTACACACCCAACTTTATGTACAGTGGCAAGACTTCATAACGCCACCAACGAAGAGAGCAACACTCGCCAACAAATGAAGCCACTGAAGTACGCCAAATTTAAATATTGCTATAGTTTTGAGAATCTGTCAGTATCACTTGCTACTTTCTGGATTCTACCGAGGGTGGAAGGACGTGACAAGACCACACAAATTTGCACGTAGTGGACAATTATCGAGTAAACAAATGACGCATAAACTCAAAAATGTCAATACTCATCACATCAGTATTGCGAAATTTTCGATAGGCATTACCCGAAAATAAAAATTTTCAGTCCTCGTATCTTCGTCAGGCAGCAAGAAACGTGTGTACTACAGTCTACATAATTGTATGCAATTATGAATCTTACGAATTGTATGAATTATGAATTGTATGAATTATGGTTTTCGATTGAATTCGATCCATCTGAAGAGTGCATACAATTATGCAGACTGTAGTTCACACGTTTCTTGCTGCCTGACGAAGATAGAACTGAAAATATTTATTTTCGGGTAATGCCTATCGAAAATTCGCAATACCAATGTGATGAGTATTGACATTTTTGAGTTTGAGCGTCATTTGTTTACTCGATATTTCTATAACTCAAAGTAAAATGGTCAGATTCTTTGAAGTGGACAATTACTTGCACTATTTGAGCATACACAAAGCTTCAACTTGTAATCTAACACAAGTAAGACGATTGAAATGTTGATTAATCGCACATTACAATCATAAAATAATCACAATGCAATCACAGAAAAGAATTGAGCAAGCATTCGTGCACTTTTAAACAGTAGGTTTTCAGTTTATTTTTATTGCCGATGTGTAATAAGAGCAGAAGCAAAAATGCAACATTCGTTGTGGACCTTGCATCTGGAAGTTAAGTCCTTTAGCTAAAATGAGAAATACAATGGCATCTCTAGTCAAGCCAATGCTACGGAGTGAATTTCTTTGGTACAAAAAAATGTGCATTTGGAATTTTTGTTGGTAACTGCTGCAATTTGCAGCACGTGGAACCTTTCAGATTTACATTCTTTAATAAATGTTTCACAGTTTAAGAGATTGGACATTTAGAACTTAATACTCAGAGCCTGGGTGGCTTTACTCCAGCGTGCATACCACACAAAACGAGGAAAGGAGAGCTGAATAAAGGAGGAAATTATCAAAACAATACACATGGCCGAAAAGTAATTATCAGTGAAGAAAATTTCAATTGTCTATTTTACCAACCTAAGGGCATTTGACCTGCTGCTAAGTTTATTTTTACCTTCTTCCGGAAAGCATCGCCTATGGACAGTAATGGGTAAAGTTTCGCGGAATGGGAAATCCCCAGCGTGTTTATCTAATTCACGGAAATGAAATTGCACACTAATATGGCTCATGCATAGAGTGCGTTGTGAAATATGAAAAAATGTGTAAAGGGCTGGAGTGGAAAGAAGGGGTGAGACGTAGAGTATACAAATATGTAATAACGTGGGCCATGCCTGCAGACACATGGGGAAGATCAGTGTGGACAGAGGGGTGGATATGGTAATTGCAGAGGAGGGAGAGCGGAATACAGAAATGTGTAAACATGTGGGATCTGCATGTATGGGTCATAACATGGGAGGGGGAAATATGGATGGAGAGAAGTAAAAGATACAAGATTTGACAGGCCTGGCAAGCAAAAACCAGAAGGTAAGCACTGACAGTGCAGTTAAATTTGGATAGCAATTATTTTCTTATAATGCACTAAAAACAGGAAGAGGATAAGTCCTGGAATTTCGGCGCACCCCGTGCAAGGTCCTGCTAGTTGCTATATAAAACTCCATTCACAGATATGATCTTCAACGTTGTCCCAAGATGGCGGCTCGCGGCCTCGGCCAGCCAAAATGGCGGCTCGCCGTACTTGGCAACAAAGATGGCAGTTTGCTTCTTCGTCAGTGGGCTACCAAGGCGGAGGTGACTTTCATTAAGTGGGCTACCAAGATGGTGCTCACGGTTTCGTTGCTCCGCAACCAAGATGGCGGCTCGCGGTTTCGGCGCTCGGCAACCAAGATGGTGGCTCGCGGTTTCGGCACTCGGCAAACCAAGATGGTGGGGGGGGGATAAAGGCTTAATGGCGCGTCGACAGATTGGCCATTAGCGCCAATCCAAGATGGAGGCTCGCGGTTTCGGCGCTTGGCAACCAAGGTGGCGGCTCGCGGTTTCGGCGCTCGGCAACAAATACGGCAACTCGCAGTTTCAACAAGCCGGCTCGCGGTTTCGCCGCTGGACAACCAAGATGGCGGCTCGCGGTTTCGTCGCTGGGGGACCTAGATGGGTGGTAGCGGTTTTGTAGCATGGCGACGAAGATGGCTAATCATTTCGTCGCTAGGCTGCTTGCAGTTTCGTCGCTAAGCAACCAAGATGGCTGCTTGCAGTTTCGTCGCTAGGCAACCAAGATGGCTGCCGGCAGTTTCGTCGCTAGGCAAGATGGATGTATGGTTTCGTTGCTAGCACAGATGGATGCTCGCGGTTTAGTCGCTAGCCAAGACAGATGGCTGCGTTTTAGCGGCTAGGCAAGACAGATGGCCGCGGATTAGTCGCTAGGCAAGACGGGATGTCGGCGGTTTAGTCGTTAGCAAGTCGGATGCCCGCTGATTAATTGCTAAGCAACCAAGATGGATGCCAGCGGTTTTGTCGCTAGATAACCAAGAAGGAAGCGAGACAACCCAAATGGATGCCCGCTGTTCAATTGCTAAACACCCACGATGGATGCTTGCGGTTTAGTTGCTAGGCAGAGGACAGCATTTTACCTTACTGAAAATAAGTTTAAAAATTTCGCACAAAAGCTTTTTCCCCAGGATTTTCATGCTTAGCATACCTATTTCACTCGTAGTGTTATTTCACTGTAATCTGAATTTTTTTTCATTTAAAACTTAATACATTACATCGCAGTTGCCAGAAATCGCCCAACCAAATTAACACGAACACATAAAAAATACTTCTGTTCGGACTATTACAATGTGAATGAATATCAATGCCGGTCTTTTATTTTGTGAAATGAAATAAAATTGGGAATTATTTGGTAGCATGGCTTGGACCCAAATGTACAAATTAGAACCAATTTAGAAGCCTAGGTTTTGTATTGCCCCTATTTGGCATTTGTATAAAGCAATCTACCACTACAAAAATGAGGGGCTACATTCAAAGGATGTGTTAAATGGTAAGGAACAACTAATACAAGGCTGACTATAGAAACTATAGTTTTGAGCACAACTGCTAACATTAACACTGCGTTAATCCTTGTGATGCTATGCAATCAAGCAAGAATTGTGCTGTGATTTGATCACAGAACAAACAGCAGTGGTTTCTGAAAATACCAGCGTTCTTTGGGTCCAAGGTAGGGATTGATATATGCAACCGCTATAATCTGAACAATTCCCAATTAGGTAGGGTTTGTGCCAACTATAGACCATAACTGTTTGCAACCAAAATCCATAAAACATAGCAATATTGATCAGGGTGTCTACCGAACCCAGCTATAGTTTGATGCTTGCTAACGTAGTCGTGCAATTGTTGCTACCCATCCACGTCGGTTACACAAATACATGCAAACGTCACAGCTTTAACCAGAAGTTAATGATTAAAGCATATCAACTAACAAAATAAAGCTTGCAGCTATCAATCCCTACCTTTCCAGTTAACTAAGGATTGGGATTTGACCCCCCCCCCCCAAAAAAAAAACTCATTTCAGCATGTACCAAGGGAACAAATAAGTACATTTCAAAGCGTAACATTGGAGGGGGGCCTCTGAACGTCATAGTTAATCCTCTAAAAGTTTCATTTTCGGAATAGAAATTTTTTAACTAATTCCTTTCAGATTCAAAAATGTGGCTGAGAAGGCATATTGGTGCAACTTGGTGCCAATTTTAGGTTTCACTTGAAAATGTTCTAGTCGTAACATGTTTTGGGGAGCAAAAACACACAAAAATTCTCTGCCACTGCAAGAAAAATGGCAACACAAGGTGTCCCAATCAGAGCCAGATTTGAATTTAGGAAACTGGATGGACCATTTCACTCGACCATTTCAGACAAACCGGTTTATACCTTGCCAAACTATTTTTCCCAATGCCAAACGAATAAACCAACAGTTTACTTGAGATGCAATTTAAATGAAAAAGTTTGTTACTCCATAAGATGCCCCTAAACTTACCAACATCCTTTTACCTCGTTTCATAAATTTTAGCTATCAATTCTCGATTAATTAGGTGGCCGGGAAGATGCGTAATTGCCGGTTGGTACACGCCTGCCAACTTGAAATTCCAGAATCTTTGTAGGACTTTGTCAAAGGAAATTCAAGGACCATAAACGGACACTTGATAGACAATAAAACTGAAGACAAATTGTTTACTATGAAATCTCAATAGTGCAGTAGGCTACTACAGATTTTGTTCCGTAACGGACGCAGGTTTTTGTTAGTGATTAAGGATGCCCCAGATAGCAGAAAGCGTGTTCCCTAAAGAAGAGTCTATAGCTCAATTAAGAATTGAAAAAAAATACTATAATAGGCCTAACAAATGGTTCCAACCTTTTCTACAGTATTCCTCCCCATTGGGACTAGCATATAACGGTACCCCTGCCGCGCAGGTGCAGTGGGGTGCATTCAAGCAGGCAGCTGCGCAGACGAAGAAACCTCCAAGACAACATTCCATTGGGAACAATATAATGCAAAGTAACAGGTTAAGTTATTTTGGCAAATAAATGTAATTCTCTGCCATTAAGGTTCAACCACATGCACCCGCTGTATAAACACCATTTACAAGTCATATGAAAAACTTCAAAACGGGATAAGACTGCTAAATAATTAAGGAAAAATGACACAGGATACATTGCCTTACTTCAAGTGGGTGAAAAGCTATATGCATAAAGGCTAACAAAGGTTAAATCAGTTTGCGGGGGGGGGGGCGCGCGCGTGTGCCTCATGTCTAAATTTGCATCACTGCGTTTTCGTTTTTCCCTTCGTGATTTGTCGGCTGCACTTCCAGTTTGTCAGGTAACTTAAGTTACCCAGTTACCAAACTTTTTGTGTGCATATAGTGTTATTGGGCTGTACGCACCACCAAAATAGT
>JAHWFP010016250.1:149534-164046 GCA_023313725.1 Lithobius niger | reverse complement strand
TGACACAATAAGAAGAAAATAGTTTCACTTTTGACACAGTAAAACGATAATAGTTTCACTTTTGACACAATAAAAAGAAAATAGTTTCACTTTTGACACAATAGGAAGAAAATAGTTTCACGTCTGACGCAATAAGAAGAAAATAGTTTCACTTTTGACACAATAAAAAGAAAATAGTTTCACGTCTGACACAGTAAAACGAAAATAATTTCACTTTTGACACAATAAACAGAAAATAGTTTTACGTCTGACAGAATAAGAAGAAAATAGTTTAACTTTTGACACAATAAAAAGAAAATAGTTTCACGTCTGACACAGTAAAACGAAAATAGTTTCACTTTTGACACAATAAAAAGAAAATTGGTTTAGTGAAATTTGATTGAAAGTATTAAATGAGTAAAACAAAGCTGTCCAAAACAAATCTTGTCAAGAATTCCCGACAAGTTTTTGCCATTTGCAGTTGTGATATCTTGCAACTGCTAAACTGCCTTAATGATTGGAGAAAAGCTCTCGAGATTGGTGTCTTAGTGGATGTCGTGTGTATTGATTTCGCTAAGGCATTTGACTCGGTTGTCCACTCTAAGTTACTTACGAAACTCAGATTGATGGGTATTGATGGACCACCATTTGAGTGGCTTAAGGATTTCGTTAACCTTAGATCCCAGGTTGTATCACTGGGGAGCTACACCTCTGATGAACTGATGGTGGCCAGTGGTGTGCCTCAGGGCTCAGTATTGAGTCCACCGCTCTTTCTTCTTTTGATTTCTGACCGTACCCCAAAAATCGGCATTGTGAAACTTCCAAAATTTGCTGACGATGTCAAGCTGTATAGCACTATTGCAACTCCTGATGATAACTGTACGATGCAGTACGCCGTGGATCTTTTAAACGAATGGTCACGTAGGTGGCAGCTCCCCATAAAAGCCCAAAAATGTAAAGTTTCACCTCTTGGAATTTCATCGCGTACTACCACTTAAACTTTGCATAATTTAATTATTGACTGTAAATATGAAATTAAAGATCTTCGTGTCAATTTAACTTATAATCGAAAGTTTTCTACCCACTGCAGCATTGTTGCTTCTAAAGCAAAGAGGATCAGTTATCTGATCAGAAAGTGCTTCGTGTCTGGGCATGTGGGGACTCTGGTATTGGCAGTTAAGGTTTATGTACGCCCAATTGTTGAGTATGCCAGCCAATTCTGGTCCCCCACCTAATAAAGGGTATCAATCTGGTTGAATCAGTCCAGCGCGCCTTCACAAAATACTTACCGGGTATGCGTGATGTTCCATATGAATGGCGCCTCTTATGCCATGGCCTGGAGTCCTTAGAGCTTCGACGCCTGCAGGTAGACCTGTGCTTTACCTTCACCTTCTCAATTTTGCGTGGGCTTGTTGGACATATCCGGATGCTTTCTTCTCTGTTCGTGGAAATGTTTACACAAGGGGTCACCAATTCAAACTTGCTGTCAATTGCGTAAGGAGAAATTGCACCAAATTTGTTTTCTAATCGCGTTGTGACACCGTGGAATGGCCTGTCATCTGAGCTGGTGGGGTCGACGAGTCTCTGTATGTTTAAAAAAAAGTGGACCTCTCGAAATAAGCCAACGTTTAAGTTTGCGACGACCTAAAAGTCGCAACCGAAGTGGTTTTTGCAAATGACTGCTCTTTTCTGGCTACTCAGGTAATCTCTGTAACTTAGTGGTCTAACCAATGGCAACTCCCCCTTGCTAAAACTAAGTGCTGTGTCTTTCGCATTGGAAAGAATAATCCCCATCATCAGTATTACATGGGTACTAATGAGTTAAAATCAGTCGTACAACAACGGGATCTCGGTCCTTCTTAATTACGATCTTAAGTCGACACTACACTGTGGGCATATTGTCAAATCTGCATTCCGTAAACTTGCTGTTGTTAGAAGATGCTTTATTTCGTCTAATAGACAAACTTTGGTTTGGGCCTTCAAGGTGTACGTTCGCCCCTTGTTGGAGTACGCGAGCCAGGTGACGTCACTTTGGTTATTACAAGACATTGACAGAGTGGAGTCGGCTCAGAGGTGGTTTACGCGTTCGATGAGCGGGCTGACCAAACTTTCACCCGGAACCCGGTTGAGGGTGCTCGGATTGGAGCCTTTGGAGCTGAGACGCCTAAAAGCGGATCTGATCCTCACCTACAAGATAATTCATAGTTTGATTCCCATTGATCTACCATTTTTCAACCTGAATGAAGTGAATTTTACTCGCAGACACTCCTTGAGGGTGAGGGGCTCGCGGTGTAATTCCGATTGCCGCAAATATTTCTTCACCTACAGGGTCGTAACACCGTGGAACTACCTACCTGAAGAGGTCGTGTCCGCACCTTCGGTGGATGTCTTCCGGAAGAGGTTGAACGTTGTGGACTTGTCTACTTTTTTGAAAAGAGTGTATCAGAGATGCTGTGGTTTCTTGTACGGGTTTTAACTGGTTGCCATCGCTATCCTTCCGTTGTCCGTGCCCCATTGGTGGGCAGAATTTCTTTATTATATTAATACTTAAAATGTTTTTAAATGCTTGAAGTGCAATATGATGCATGGGATGTATTTAATGATTTATTCTATATACTGTTTTTTTCTGTGTGTGTTTTTTCCTACATGTCTTTAACATTGAGGGACCGGTGTTAGTGGCATGATTCCCTCATCCCTTCCGGCTCCCATTACCTTTTTTTTGGGGGTAATAAAACTTATTATTATTATTATTATTATTATTGTTCGAATGAAAACGAAACATTGCAAGCTAACAAATGCTTGTCTCTTATTCATAACAGAATTGTTACAATAAAGAGCTTACACAGTTTGTATTGTTACATTGTTATCACAAACGCTCTAATGTTTTTGGGTACTTAAGCTCTACTTTTCGTTGTGAACGGGTGTTTAGCCATGTTTGGCTTCATCTTGTTGATATGTAAAATAGTATTCTACTAATGACTAAATCTCTTACTTCTATTTATTACTCTGCGTCAGTCTCTACTCATTTATCCACACTACGATGTTAATCTTTTACCTCAACAATTATTATTATTATTATTATTATTATTATTATTATTATTATTATTATTAACAAACGCCAGGTTAATCGGTGCCGTCTCGAGCCTCGTTTTCCATGCATCACACTACCTTCTGGAAGAACAGACGAAATACCGTTTCTTTATTTTTTTCGTGTCGGTATTTGATCTCAAGATAGCTCATCTCGGAATATATTTCATCTGCTAGTAACTCATCTCTAATTACTTTTTATCAGAAATATTTCGAAATGATTACAGTTAATGTCCAGCTAACTTTCTCGAGATATTTATCTGGTACTAAAATTAGCACACGTTAGGTCATGAAGGGTCTCCCGAATGTTCCAGCCACTTCGCACCCAATACAACAGTCGTATCAATACTACTAAATAATGCAAAGTGCAACGGAATGTTACTACAAAAAAAAAGTAACGGTAACACGCAAGGTTTTTCGAAAGGCAGTTTGATTCACAACGGCTCAATTTTGCAACGCAGCTAAACGAAAAAGTAACTTTCAGTCCATTACGGCTAAGACGAGTTGCTTGTTTCACCCGGAGGCTTGCATCACTTTAAAAACCTTCCCCTCTTTTATATTTGGGTGATCATGTGCGCTGCAGAATGGGGGGAGTAAATTTTGGCCAGAACATGCACTTCAACGTTCAGTTGATTGTCGCTTATGGATATGCGCCAACGCCCCTAGCCGCAAAATGGCGCAACAGGGGAAGCGAGTGTCGTGGGGGAGGTTTGGGGGGGGGGGGATAGGGCGGGGTGCATTAACTCCCATTCGGATGCCGAGCTTGTTGCCAGCTTCCTGTGCGCAATTGCCCTGTGGGGCCTCACCCTCGGGCCCATCTCTACTTGCTGCCCATCCGCATGCGTCAGCCGTACGCCCCACTTTGACTCGCAAAAATGGTACGCCGCACCCGATAATAGATTCCCGGCGGGGTCGAGAGAGGTCGGCGTCGAAGGTGTGCATACCGATTCGGCACCGAGATAAATTAGTGCTGCCCTCGAGATGGAGAAGGGCGATGGATGCCTGCCTTGAATGTAAAGAACGTGTATGTCCCTTACTGCGCGCCACATGTTTTTCCCCCTAAAGTGCGTGCAGTCCTGGAATGGAGAGCCCTGCTTGTCAGGGTTCGTCCCCCTCCCTCCTCCCCCAATCCTTTCTTTCTTTGACATTTTGGTTTCGGGTTTTTTTTTTTGGTATTTTTTTTGTTCATTTCTTCTTTTTCTCCAGTCATGCAGGAAACGCTGTAACCATTCCCTCAGGTTATGTTTTGCATCAGCTGTGTCTTTTGGATTTTCTGTTTTTTTTTACTTGAACGGAAAAACCAGGAAAGTGAAACAGTGCAGAAAAGTGGTAAATTTGAATGAATTGCAGGAACAAAAAATGCGTGTTAGTCGAATTTCTTTCAGGGTGCGCTCCCCCTCTGCGATGGCGCGACGTTCTCTTATGTTCCTCCTGCCCTCATGCAAACAACAAGGTTTGAGTATCAAAAACATGAAGTGTAGGATATCGCTCACCGTTCGAGAATCAAGAAGAAACCGTTTCAAGATGAACGGCGTGAAGCCGTTGTTGTATCTCAGTACGAGTATAAGCTACAGCGTGTGATAACCAACTTAATTCAACATATTCCGTCGCTCAATGTTTAGCACGCATTTGGCATTTGTGTATTACGTTGTATGGCTATATTTGAAGCATTATTCAAGCTTCATGATGACGTTGAAATGCAGCCACATTAATAAGCAAGCATTATGTAATTGTTTGAAACGGGTGCTTGAGACACCTCAGTGCTCATAACGTGCGAAATACCAATGACACCAGTTAGAGAGTGCCAATAATTGTTAGCAAAGACAACTGTTATCACTACTAGAGCTGATAAGTTGGAATCTGTAGTAGGTAACTCAGGAAATGTAGCCGGTTGTTGTCCCAATGTTCAAAGCATGGGGAGCCTCTATTCTTTCGCCTTGATGGAGGTCATGGAGGTCACACATGGAGGTCACACGTTAACAGACGGTAAGAAAACGTGATATCATATAACAGTATTTCAATAATACGTGACCTTCCATGACGCAAGGCACGCAATGGTGTATACAAAACAGTTATGTGTGTTATGTCTCGGAGGTCACTTTGTTACCTCCAGGGGATACAACAAAACAAACTCCTTGCTTCGCTTCGGATGCTAAGGGCCCATTTATAATATTGATTTCGGCGCGTGAAACTAGAGTTTTTCCCATGCTCAATTCTTAAGCGCAAGCATTTACAATTGTAGAGCAGGTGGGCCATCGCACGCGTTTTGCTACTTTCAAGCGTCATGCGAATATCTACTGGACCTAGATCGGTGAGCGCCAAGCGACGGAGTTGTTGCATCGGGGTAGCGGCCAGAATTAGAAAGCTCACGCGCTTGCTCACGCGTTTGATTTGTAAATGAAAGAACGTTTGCCTTAGCGCGCACTGTTCGCGCGCACTGCTTCATTCATGTTTTGGCGTACGCGTCGCTCGTCGCCCACGCCCAAGCGTTTATTTTGTAAACGCAGCCTAATATTACATATGTTGGCGATGCAAATCCCATGCCTCCTCAATATTGTTGCAATAATGGAAATCTAGACTCACACTAGTGTCGCGAGAAGTAAGCCAACTATCCCCAACATTCACGTTGGGTGTACTTTGGGCGTACTTAGATACATTGGGTGCATGGGTAACCGCAAGCATTGGGGTGTCAGATTCTATAGTCGTCTTCGTCCCGACAGTTCTTGGTACCGGTGAAGAGAAGTGTATATGTACGGGTACCCGTTGCACGAGGGTTTTCCTCCGGGTACTCCGGCTTTCTCCCTCATGGGGCAAAAAACAACCAAAATGATGGTGGTACCTTCAACTTAACATTCTCCGCTTGGGCCTTCAAAAAGCTCTCAGATTATTGGTCGGCATCTTCTATTCTACTCTAGAAGACATTGTAGAAGCAAAGCGCGACGCCATAGTGTCAGCGTATTACCCACCCAATGCCAAAATTGGTAGGACATGCCGCCAAGTTTACAAAACGTATTGGCTTTCGAAAGTAGTGATATCATCCAACGAAAGCATGGTCGCTCAGGTAACCATAACAGAAATGGCAGCAGACAAGTTCCTCGTCCCAAACACTATTACTAGAGCATAAGTAAATCTAACCAAGAGCATTGATGTTGATACATTGGCTGATAATCAAGAATTGGATGAGCCTATCACACACGTTGGTTTTGAAAGAAAAAAAGTTACTCATAGTTTGTGAAGTTTGTGGAGTTATTTAAACTTTGTGTCGTTTTGTTTCTGAGAACCAAGACGACACTGAGCTTAAGTCTGATTCTATTTGCAAATAAATATAAAATTTTTATTTACAAATATGGTAGATAAAAATAGGGTTTACTATGGCAGTCATCAGATTTTTTATTAAACAATTTTTTATAATCGCATTTTAATTTTCATTATCGGCCTGAATATCCGTCCGTTAACGGTAATAGATGGTCGATAATGATAATTAAATTCCGATAAATTTGAATTTTTACGTTTTTGTGGATTTTAAAGTGTTTCACTTGACCTTGGCTTCTTAGCCGTTCTATTATTGTTTGATAACGAAGTAAATATTGCTTCGTTCGAAACGTCGCAAATTGTTTATATTTTATGTGCACTGTACTCGCTTTCCATTTTTAATCGTTGCGTCTGATTGCTTACTTTTTTTCCGTCCCTGCCTACCACACACACACACGCACACACCCTACGTTTCGTATTTCCGTCTTTTTTCAGAAAAAAAACTGCGAGGGTGACTAGGACTTTTAAACACCATGTATATAAACATGCTGAATTCCTACCAGTAACAAGTGGAGTCCCACAGGGATCAGTTTTGGGTCCTCTGCTTTTTCTTCTGTTCATCTCACGTCTCACCCCATACACTGATAATGTCAAACATCCCAAATTTCTCTATTATGTTAAACTTTTTTTGTGCTATTATTGACCACCATGACCATACGCCACTCCAGGTTGCTGTAGACTACCTGCTTGATTGGTCAGCAGTATGGCAACCTCCTTTTAGTGGGGGAGTCGGCTCAGACAGGCTGACTATTATTTGGGTGAGGGTGTGCATGAGATTAGGCATAAACTTGGCATAAACTTTACATCTAACCTTACTTTTCTACACATTGTTGTATTGTTGCTGCCAAGGCTAAGAGCATTGCACAGATGATTAGAAAATGCTTTGTTTCTGGTGACAGAAGAACTTTATTAATGACTTTTCAGACATGTATGTTTGCTGAATAAGCTATTCAGGTCTGTCCCCCTCCCCCATCTTAAGGACATAAACATGTTGAATCCGTTCAGAGGGCCTTTACTAAGTACTTACGGTGCATGCGTGATATGACCTATAATAACCGACTTGTATATCTGGATTCGGACTCGCTTGTGCTACGGAGGCTTTGTCTAACATTTTCTATTGTACGTGGGTTGGTTGACGTTGACCCATGTTCGTTTTTCACCATTCGTGGTAACCACTATACTAGGGTTCACCCATTTAAGATCGCTGTGCCCCCTGCTAGATGGGACTGTGTAAAGTACTTTTACGCGAACCACGTTGTATCCCCATGGAATGGTCTGCCATCAGAATTAGTCAACTCCTCGAGTCTCGACCAATTCAGGCATGGTCTTCGGGTGATAAATCTCTCTGGTCATCTGACGGCGTTTTGGAAATGAATACCATAAATCAACTCTACCTTGATTTATTTTATTTTTGTTTTAACCTATTACGTATGTTTGTAAATTTAGGACTGGTATAAGCAGATGTAACTCCATCCCTTTCTGGATCTCCCCATACCGTTGGTGTAATAAATTAATCTTATTATTGTTATTACTAACTATCATTATAGATCCTCAAAATACCAAAACGAAAAACCAGAAATTGAAATAGAAACTGCTGGAAAGCGATACCGGACACCTGATTTTTAAAATAAAAAATAAACATTTCGTCTACTACGTGTAGTAATTATTTTAAAATACATATACAATTTTTATTTATCCACACATATATTAGATGAAATATAGGGTTTTCAACGCTGCACTTGTGAATTTTTCTCAGACAATTTTAAAATGTAGCCTATTAACCTACGTAATTTTAAATTTGGGTCACTGTTAGTCAAAATAATTGCACAGTTAGTGCTAACGCTAACAACTACTCATTTTTTGACTTCCGTAGTTGCATAGAAATATGATTTTTATAAGACTCTTAAAATTAAGTACTAAGACCTGGTTTTTATCTAAGTGTTCCTTGCTTTAGAAGATAGTCTAGGTGGTTCGTTGCTGCAATGTGTGAGTTTGTTGTAGTGTAGCAATGCTGTACTTTAGCTGTAGTTTTACATGTTTTGAGATTAGTTTTTTTTTTTTCTTTTGGTCGGGCAGAAGCTCCATAGTGGATCACTGCTCCCTAAAATCAGTCAGCCGATCAATCAATCAGTCAAAGTGGGAGGCACGTAATATTTTCCATTCGAAGTGCAGTATTGAAAACCCTATATTTTGTCTAATATATTTGTGGATAAATAAAAATTGTACATTTATTTACGATGATTATTAGACGTAGGCTAAATGTTTATTTTTTTTATTTTAAAAAGTAGGTGTCTGGTATCGTTTTCCTGCAGTTTCTGGTTCAATTTCTGGTTTTTCGTAATTCGTAACTCGTTATTTCTTTAAAAATGCCAACTCATGATATATTAATTAATACGGCTGCTTGTCAGCGTTAGGCGACTGCCAAAATTAAAAGTTTCAAATATATGGCCTAAAATAAAAGTTTTATAAGAACACTGTTTCTCCAAATTACTAGAAAACAAACATACTGTTTTCAGTTACATTTATAATGGAATGTTCTTTCTGCCCGCCAATTTTCACCAACGTTGAACTACTTCAAAATTCAGGCTCAGACAGGAGTTCCACTCGCACTTTGACAAATTATGTTGATATACGTTGTAGTACTCGTGCAACTCTTCCCTAAGCTTACTAATCTACATATATGTATAATACGGAGCAGGCGGCCAAGTCACCGGCCACGCCATTCCGTCGTACAATCAAGTACCCCCCACTGAAGTGCCATCTGTTGACGGAATTCGCCTTCAAATTCAGGTTGGGACACTTTTCCAACGTCTTCGAACAGATGGCGCCACTTACCAAACCTGCCATGTCGCTGTCTATTGACGGCCTTGGACTACAAGTTCGGGTTATAACACTTTTTCCAAAGTCTTCGAAGAGATGGCGCCACTTACCAGACCTGCCGCACCGTTTTTGGTTCGTTTTTTGGTATTGTTGTGGTACGAAAGCGGCCAACAAAGTTTTAGTCGCGTGGACTGTGCCATTGTCGGCGTTTGATCTTAAAAAAAAGCAACCCGTGTCTACTAAACCAGACAACTTTAAACCAAACGACGATTGGTTCTTAATTTCGAAGGGCCTCGAAATTAGCAGCCTGATACGATGGAAAGGCGCATTTATTTCCTAAATGTTCACTTCCAGAAAGGAGTTGACTTGTTTTTAAGTGGGCGGCAACAATCGTTGCTTGCAACAATGTCGCCATGCACGGTACCGAGGTGAATTGTTTCAAATGGTTAACTTAAACATAGGGTTACTTGCTTACTGAATGATGGATTAGTCAGTGATAGATTTTTTTTTAGCCTACAGTCAAACACACGCCAGGTACTTTTCCGGGGATGCACCAAAGGGAAAATGTCACTGAGCGGCGTTTTCGGGGGTGCGGGAGAGGGTGCCAGGGCAAGTGTGCTTGGCGGGCAAGGCACGTAACCGAAGTGAATTGTTTCAAAGGATTAACTTAAACATAGGGTTACTTGCTTACTGAATGCTGGATTTCTCAGTGGATAGGGTTTTTTTTAGTCCTCAGACAAACACGCCAGCGACTTTTCCGGGGCTGCACTAAAGGGGAAATGTCACGGGGCGCCGTTTTTGGGGGGTGGAGGAGAGGGTGCCAGGGCAATGCGCGGTACCGAAATGAATTGTTTTAAAGGATTAACTTAAACATGGGATTACGTGCTTACTGAATGCTGGATTTCTCAGTGATAAGGTGTTTTTTAGCCTATAGTCAAACACACGCCAATGACTTTTCCGGGGCTGCACCAGAGGGAGAATGTCACTGGAAGACGTTTTCGGGGAGGGGGAGGCAGCCAAGCGTGTATGGGGGGACACGTATGCAAATCCGGGAGGGGGCAGGAGTGTGGGGATTGGGGGTTAAAGTAATTGTGGGGGAGAGAGCATATGTGGGAGTCATTCACATGTTCGGTCTTCGGTTTGATAAATTTAAAACCAAAGACCAAATACCTGGAGAGAGGCGGGGGGGGGGGGAGGGTGCACGGGCACAACTATAGTCATATAATATTCTGTTGATCGATCAATATTAAATATGTTCATTGATCACCTTTTGCAGTTACGCTTTGCATTCAGATCTTGCATAGCCTAACTCTCTTTTTTCGCGACCATCCCCTGGCGTCATCTTTTCGACTTCCCTGCATTACAGCTACGTAACCGTTCGCAGCTAACCATCTTAGTCGCGTGATATTCAACCGAGAAATTTAAGAGGACATTTTAGTCAATCGTTACAGCTCTTGAAAGAGGTCACGGTGTTATTCTGTTTAACATTACGAGCTGAATAACACCGTAATATCTTTCAAGACGTCCTCTTTAAATTCCTCGGTTTAATGTGAAGCAACTGAGAAAGTAAGCTGATAACGATAACGATAACTTTACAAATTTTGAATGAATGAAGGCGGAAATAGGGAGGGGGGAGAGAATTACAAGTAATGGTATTAATTGAAAAGGTATTAATTGGAAAGGTATTAATTGAGCTCTGAAGATAAGATTTACTTGGCCGAGCGAAAGATGCTATACGAAAATTTCCTCTTTAAATTCCTCGGTTTAATGTGAAGCAACTGAGAAAGTAATCTGCGAACGGTAACGTAGCTGTGTACTTTTCCTATCATACAGAGTCCCTGATCAACTTTATAAATTTTGAATGAATGAAACAAACTTCACATTAGTCATTTTCTATGTTCTGATTTCCATCCTACACATAAGGGCGTAGTTACAGTAGGGAACTTGGGGCACGTGCCCCCCTATTTTTCAACCCTAGATGCCCTTTTTCTTGCCCATTGCAACAAAACGGTCGTACAATTAGGAGGGGAGAGTAGCATGAAACTAAAAAAAATGTCATCCAATTCCAAGTATGGGCCCCCCCCCCCCCCCACATCCCCACCCCCTTTGAAAAGTACGGCTACGCCCCTACCTGCACATGCGAACAAGTGAACGCCGAAGTGAACACAATTGAATACTGAAACAAGCGAACAAATCCAATGCTGAAGCTAGCGAATGAATCCAACACTGAGCTCTTCGACCCCTTATGGATCGCTCTTCCACCACGCGCGAAATTTTCTGTAAAAATGATAAAGTGACCGCGTTGTTTCAAAATGTTTTAAATTGGCAGTAATAGTGTGTTTTTTTAATCAAATATAATTGTTTTTTACATTCTCATGCTAAAAGAACTAAAATAAACATCCTTGACACTACAGAAATCAATTTTTAAAAAAATCGGTAAGTTTCATTTTACTATAACAATAATTTGTGCTATATCCCTTTTCTAAGTGCACTTCGCAAAACAAAACGTGTGACTACTCTTACGTAGAAATCATCGGTTAATATTAATAGCTATTTAATAATCGTTACTGCATACTTAAATTGGAGATAGGTGGGAGGGAGGGGGGGCGCTCGTTATTGCAAAAGTGTTTTTCGGTAAATTCAACAACATGTCAGACTCCGTAAATTTTTATTTTTTTATTTTTATGCTTTAACGATGTAGTCCTTATGAATGTGGAAATTAGCGTTACGGAAACTCGATAAATAACAAATTGTCAGGCTGCACCAGTTTAAAGCACTTCTGGTAAGAATGCCCTAATAATAATTTCATGTTCATGTTAACGCCGGCGCTACAGTATAAAAGTTTTTTGACAAAAATAATTTAGCAAATCATGTATTGAATAGAGGATGAAGAGCCTAACAGGCGTAGTCCAGAAATCCACTCAAGTGTGAGTGGGCCCAAAGGTGAGTGTAGGGGTCTATAGATATACCCTCAGATGTTAGGACACTCACATTTGATTTTGTGGATGTACTGAAATTGTTGGCCCTTACCTTAGATGTTTACACTCACGTTTGCTCTTTCACACTCACACTGGAGTGGATTTCTGGAATATGGCTGTCACTATGATAAAAGAACCTTTGAGAACTTTTGTAGAAGGATTTTTGACAAGAGATTCTTTGTCAAAGAACCTTTATAATGTAGGCCTAATACCGTCTTTAGACAATTTCTGGTAACATCGCCGCAATTCGTCAAACCCATCGACCGGGCTGATTCTGTCTGGAGTAGTTTTCACCTAATTTCTAAATTTACAATTTACAATGAATTAAACGTTGTTGCTTTATGGATCACTTCTATTTTTCAAGCGTTTCATTTCACCTTTGCAGGGACCTCCTTTCACCTTTTGTAGACGTGTGGTGATTTTTTTGTCATTTCACCGTTAGATTTATACAAAAAAAACCGAGTGAATTGTTCTGTGAGATACTGTAGTAGTGGGTGTTTTGATAGGTTCATTTCTATAACTCGACGAGAGAGCAAACCAATCAAGGTAATAGGTATAATAAGCCATTGAATTTGGATTTTACGTGCATGTTAGTCCCTGTGTAACTGCGTGTTTGTCTGAGGCATGACAACGTTCGTAGTTTTCTTCAAATGTGATTGAAATTTCATGACAAGGTACCTATGGTGCATGAAATTTATGAGACTTAACATGAAATTCCTACTTCAACTATTTTGAGAGATAATATCTATTATATATTATTATTATATTATATTATGATAATATAATATATTCTATAAGTTTTTCTTTCAGCTTCGACTTAGGAATATTGCCCTTGTAACAACAGAGCTTATTTATTCTTATTTTTTTCCTATTTACACTTATTTATTCCTATTTATGTTTCAATTTATTCTGTGATTAGGTTTATGAGAAAATGTTTTTTTTTTGTTCGACATATTGAAAACAAATTTAGGGAATTTCAGGAAGGGGAAAGGACACTGCCATGATTTTTAGGGCATACGCTTGCAGGCGTCTGGACTAATCTTGAACTGTCTGGAACTGCCTGGAACTGTCTGGACTAATGAGGGGGGGGGGGAGGCTTAATGGTGCGTCGACAGCTATACCCTGGATCAAGAAAGAATGTTTTCCTTTTATGGGCATCTCACTGTTCTAATAGAAATAAATGTATTATCGATTGCTCGTTTCTGTCCGAACCATAGTTAAGTTAGAAAGTGATTCATCTTTAACTTATAACGAGTGAAGGATCGTACAGACGCGAGTAACCAATATCACATTTATTAGATTTAGAACAGTGAAATGGCCATGTAAGGAAAATATTCTTTCTTGAACAAGAGTGTAGGTCATTAGCGCCAACATCAGTCACAGTGCAGTGGACACGTGAGATGTACTACATCACACGTATTTATTAGGCAAAAAGCTAAGCAGCGGACTTTAACGTAGGTTATCCACGAAAATAATTCGTTGCGTCCCTTACTCCGGCATCAGAACCAATGGGTTCTTCTGTATACCACTCCTGGTTACGGTTATTACTTTTCATTAGCTTTTGTTCTTTAGACCTCTTAAATCTGCGGACAAATATTCTTCATAACGTCTGTGATATTCAACATGTTATTTTGGTCTGTTGCAGGTGGTTTCGGTTGCGTGGGAGTGACTCGGATGAAATTGAGGTGGGAAATCGTGTCAGCCAATTGCAGGGCTTGCTGGTCTTGGATGACGTTCAGCCAGATGACAGTGGCCTATACGTGTGTCGGGCCAGCAATATCATAGGAGAAGAAAAGTGTGAGACTTTGCTAACTGTAACTGGTAAGAAGTTCGTCGTTTTTTATTTTCGTTTTAATTATAGGCATGGCAGTAAATGACGCAATGATCATTCAGGTTCGAGATCTTCCCCTCTTAAAAAATTAAATGTGCATGCCTGAAATTCATCCCCTTTAAAACCTTGTTCAAATCCCTGCAAAACTTTCTTACATATGTACGTATACGACAGTAACTTTCTTAAAATAAGAAAAAGAATAAGAAGAATTTAATAACGCAATAACGCGAATGGGAACGAGGCATATTTTGACATGTTAAGGATAAATCCCAATGCGACAGAAATGTTTCAAATTGTGGAAAATGTAAGGGGAAGGGTCAGAGATTAAGACAAGCGGCTACAGCGACTGCCTAGTCGCACCGGTCTTCTGTACAGTTCCTCCACTTCCAATGTTAAGGCGCACACCTCTATCATGCACTACAACTGCTGTTATTATTTAATTTAGTTACGTCGAAGCAGTCTATTAAACAATGGACGTTGTAAACAATGGTCGTCTATTAAACAA
>JAHWFP010016250.1:123312-149524 GCA_023313725.1 Lithobius niger | reverse complement strand
AACAATGGTCGTCTATTAAACAATGGACGTTGTAAACAATGGTCGTCAATATCTGGTACTGTTGCGAAGTTGAAAAAAGCGACGGACGGACGGACAAAGTCGTTGCAATAGTCTTCTCGCCGGTTACGGCGTACAGAAGACTAAAAAACTAAAATTTAAAGGTTGAGTGTCCACCAATCATAGAGAAAAAGATGCGTCAACAACGTTATTGACTAGCTAATAAGATTTTTCCCATGTTAAATCCCATAGACTTTTTGCTCATGGCTAGCGCAAAATTGAGAAGGCCTACGTACCTGAACTTTTGCACACGGATGCATGGTGATCTGAGGATGGTCCTTTTGTTGGTTTGGGGGTTGTAGGAGTCAGGACAAATGCGTGGGAGGGATTTGAAATTTGCCACCAGCGAATTTAAATTTCGTTTCTTTTCCAAGTTGCAACTAAAGATTTTAAGCAACAATGGCTTGAACAATCAAGACTGGTCCTTAGGTTTATAGTAAAACCCTGGACGAACTAAAAACTGAACTGTAACGAAATACAACAACAATATCCTACAATATCCTACAATATAACTTAGAAGAAAGCTGAAGACGATCTAGACACACGCTAGTGTGTCGCCGCCAAGTAACAGTAGATTATCCCATTGTAGACATCCGATTGTTAAAAATTGATTGTTAATGATAAAAAGGCGGCTCACTAGCAGACATGTGTCTGTTAACTGTAAGCAACTGAAAGCATATTTTGGCATGTTGAGAATAAATCCCAATGCGACAGAAATGTTTCAAATTGTGGAACATGTAAGGGGAAGGGTCAGAGATTAGGAAAAACTAAAATTTAAAGGATGAGTGTCCACCAATCATAGAGAAAAAGATGCGTCAATACCGTTGTTTTTATGTTACTGTCTAGCTAGCTAGCTAATAAGATTTTCCCCATGTTAAATCCCATAGACTTTTTGCTCTTGGCTAGCGCAAAATTGCGAAGACCTACGTACCTGAATTTTTGCACACGGATGCATGGTGATCTGAGGATGGTCCTTTTGTTGGTTTGGGGGTTGTAGGGGTCAGGACAAATGCGTGGGAGGGTTTTGAAATTTACCACCGGAGAATTTAAATTTCGTTTCTTTTCTAAGTTGCAACCAAAGATTTTAAGCAACAATGGCTTGAACAATCAAGACTGGTCCTTAGATTTATTGTAAAAGCCTGGACGAACTAAAAACTGAACTGTAACGAAGGACAAAATAAAGAAACATTAACGTTGCCGTGGATTGCGGAAGAATAAAGGGATGCACGTTAGATGATGGTTACGCAACAATACGAGCATACACGAGCTAAGGGTTTTTTTTTGTTAATAACCCAAAAAACAAAATGCTTCGCGTTCTGCTGTGTTAGTAACAGAGACCTTCGGGGGTTTCTGCATGACTAAATGTGAACGAAATCTTGAAAAATTAAGGGGAAGTTGCAGGGATAAACAAAACAACTGAAGGGGATGCGCTGATTGAGTGAGCGAAGCGAACGAAATCAGCGATTGTTAGTCAGTGTGTGCAAAAATGAGATTGCAGCATCCTAAACAGACGGTGTAACCTTATGTACGTTCACAGTCCTATGAAAGTAGCAATCTTCTAGTTTTCATTTAACTTTCGAACTATTAGTATGTTCGATTAACTTGGCTAATAGGATTAACCTTGGCGGCCTTTCCTTGGTGGAATGATATCACTACCTTCAAAGGCCGACCATTTTTGGAAACTTGGCGGGTTTTTCTACCAGTTTTAGTTTTGGGTGGATATTTTTCAACCAGGGTAATTAAAAAATAATGATTTAATTAGGGGGTAAGCTACGGCAGTTTATCCACATTGCAGTGCTGTGATTTTTGCGTCGTTTTACGACAAGGTCCATCTTTAAATTGGTGCAGTACCCGTTCTAATGCTGATAGATAGATGCTGTTAGGCTTAGAAGACGATTAGGATGTATATTTCCGTCAAGAGAATTATAATGCTTTACATGAATTAGGAAGTAATATATGGCTGTTTATGTACATTCAGTATTCTGATTTTAGTGTAGTTTTACCTCAAGTTGCACCTTCAAACTGCTGCAGTTTCCGTTGTAATGCTGATAAGTAGGCGTGATTCGTTTGGATGAAATATGAAGATGTATATTTTCCAACAGGGGTAATTACTAAGGTTTATTTTAATTAGGATAACTATGGCACTAGTTTAAAGATGAAACTTGTCCAAAAACAATGCAATAATCACAGCTATACAACGTAGATAATCTGCTGCACCTTAGCTCCTAATTAAAATCAATCGTTTTAATTACCCTTGTTGGAAAATATACATCTTCTTTTTTCACCTAAGTCTAATCAGATTTATTTATCTTAGTTAGAACGAATATTGCAGCAGATTAAAGGTATAACTTGTCGTAAAATGACGCAGAAAGCACAGCACTACAATGTAGAAAAACTGTTGTAGCTTATTAGAAAATTAATATAAATTAATGTAATTACCCGTGTTATAAAATATATATCTTCATCTTTCATCTAAGCCTATTACATCTATCTATCTTAATTAGTACGGCTACAGCAGCAGTTTAAAGATAGAACTTGAGGTAAACAGACGCAACAATAACAGTGCTGCAACCTTGATAATCTGCTATAGCTTAGTTCTTTATTAATATAAATTATTATAAATACCCTCGTTGAAAAAGATACGTCTTCATATTTCATATAATCCTAATCACATCCATTTATCTTAATTAGTACAGTTATTGCAGCAGCTTAAAGATGGCACTTATCATAAAATCATGACACTAAAAGCATGGCGCAACAAAGTATAGAAAAAATGCCCTAGCTTATATGTACACCGTTTTAATTACCGTTGTTGGAACACATTTATTTAAGTCCAATTATGTCAGTGGATCTTAATTAGAACTAACATTGCAGCTGTTTAAATTCAGGAATTACAATACACATATGTGCTGTAATATGCATAGCATACATAACGGTCTAATAGAAGTTAATTAACGAATTTGGGACAGGGTTAATTTTACGAAAAATAAGCATAAAGCATTTTTTGAAGGAAATTTATTTCTAAACCTAATTGGTAACCAGTTTATTTTTAATCGGAAAAACGGTTTAGGACGCTAGAAGAAGAAATCTATTTTCTGGTCGCCATATTTGGACGCCATTTGAATTCCGGGTCTTAGATTAAAACTACATGGTACCCAAATGTCTCAACATTTGCCATTGATGGTAATTTTTTTTCAATCTGTATGATTGAATTTTGTATTTAGTATGTAAGGTACCACTTTCCCTATTTTAACATTAAATATTCAAATTTTAAGGGTAAAAGTAGGTCTTATACCACTTGCGCTTCCATTTATCGACTCGATATTACACGGTGTTCGAGTGCTGAAATGTAACAATACCTCACACAAATCTTTTGAGCAATTTTGAATTTTACCAAATTTTTTTTCAATTTACACCCATAAAAATGATACAATCCTCTGAAAAACATTGTTCTACCCCATAATTACTAGGGACTCTTTCTATTCTTTAATCTGGTGCCAAAATGAAGTTATCATGCAAGTTTCAACTCTGGCCGAATTAATACATTTTTGACCCCCATTTTGGGTCTATTTTTCCTGTACTATAAGTGTATCTCGTTTCCTCACAAGGCCAATCTTTATTGATGACTGCTGGCTTTGTGGAAACATTGTATCACGTTAACATTTTTTTCTGTTCCAGAAAACCTGTCAGTCTACGTTGATCCTCAAGATGTTATTGCCGACATCGGTCATGAAGTTAAATTCACGTGCGTTGTATCAGGAAATCCTATCACATCAATCGAATGGTTGAAAGGTAAGCATCGATATGTATTCATGATATCAAAAACCAAAACTGGTAAAAGGGGCCGCCAAGTTCCGAATGGTTCGGCCCTTCAAAGGAGTGATATCAACACACCAAAAGATTTTGCACTGAAAGCAGCTTAGCTGGCATTCCTATACGAGAGTCCTTGATTTCAACACAATTTAAGCTTTTGTACTTCATTATTATTTTCCCCCAAGTACCTGAAATGTGCCCAACTATGCTTCAAGATATAAGACACTGACGCTATGGCGCCGCGCTACAATGGTTTACAACCTCGACAATTGAACTGATGTGTTGTTTGTTGTGATGATTGTTGCTTAACTTGGCGCGACACACTAGCGTGTGTCTAGATTCATACACTCTAAGAACACTGTGCACTGATAGATGCAGATCACCCTCCACACGAATTGTGTATGGGCAGTGTGCGAAGCACCGTGACTGGTACACAGTGACCGTCGGTGCACAATGTCTTCAGGGTGCATGTGGAAAATCTGTCGTGGTTTTTTAGCTAATAAGAAAGCGATATTGGTGACGTCTCAGCTAATCATAGTATGCTTTACCGAGAAAGTATTCAGATTACCTATCAAGTGGGCAAGCGGTCATTTGTAAAGGCAAAAGTCTGTACTGCCCTCATAAGGAAAAGGACCTTAACTACACTTTTGGTCATTCCAGGGAAATTGAAGCAACACGTTTACACCCAGGCCAACATGAAGAAACAAAATATAAAAACTTTTCAGCTCTGGAAGTAATATAGTTAAAAACACTTTATTTTATCCCCTAAATGAGAATTATTACAAATTGCCGTAAGGGGCTTAAAAAGCACTTAAGGTCTTTTTCCTTAGACGTGCTTCATATTTTAAAGTGATGGTAATAAGGAAAAAAACCTGATCTTAACAAATGTTCAACATAATGCATTAAAATTGTAATTAAAAGCTCTAAGTTACAATACAAAATGGATGGCAGTAATAAAGACTTACAGACTAATGATCCAGTTGCATAGCATCTCACTCTGCATCGTATGCAACGACAAGATCAGGAGCATCTGATATTGGAATGTTTCTCCAAAACGCTTTCCTGTTCTCTGGAATGACATCTTTCAACTTTGTAAGAATGTCATCCCTCTTAAATTCAGGTATCCCACGACTGACTTTACGCTGTTCAGGAAGTGGAACTCCAGTTTTTGTGCATTTAGCATTTAGGAAGTTTAATTCCATGTAAGAATCTGCAAATTCGTTTTTATATTGTAAAGTACGCAAACCACGTGTTGCTTTAACTTGAACCATATTTGCGAGGTAGGGGCGAGGTGTTTGCTTACCTAACTTGTAAATGGATGAGTAATCTACCCAGTTGAAGAAATCGTCGGCTTTCATTGGGTTAACATCAACTTTCCCCAAGTTAGCTGTTTGAACAGCACCCGTGAAATCAGCAAAATCATACACCTTCCCGCCTTCCCACTTTTTCAGTGACAGTTCCACCTGGTGATGGAAACTGTCAGCCGACATAAAAGTGTGCCCGGGTTCAAAATATTTGATGTCTATTGTTTCAGCGGCAATATCTGCTGAATTGATAATGTGCACAAAATATGAGAATAAACACCAATTCTTATTTTGGCCTGAACAATTATCTAACCACACGACAAACGACTTTGCGTCACGGAACTTCAAAAAAAAAGCGTGAAATGTACTGATTATATCTTCCTTTTTCCTTCCTGCTGTTGCCTCATGCCACAGCACTGCTAAAGGTTTATGACACTTAGATTGTGAGCCAACGGGTACGAAACTCTCATTAAATACAATGATTCGCTTCGTAAAACATACCGTTTTAAATGTTTCAATGCGCGGCAGCATGATGACCTTTTGTAAGTCCGCAGAAAATACCACTGTGCTGGGATCTGTATGTTCAATATTGGAATCCTTTTGGTATTCCTTTCTGCTGTTACCAGCACGTTTTATGTGAACTGACCACAAATTACAATCATCACAGTTTGGGTTAAGAGCGTCTTTGGTGTGTGACACGTCATGCAGTTTGAATGCCTCACACAATTCGCATTCCTCATGGCCAAGCTGAGCAAATGAAATATTCATTTCTTTAAGAACTTTGCGGTATAGATCGTATGAACATTTGACATCTTTGTGGGCTTCTTGGAACATCTTGTGCATTGATGTTATGGTAACGTCACTTGGAAGATATCGTCTATTTGGGGCATGTGCACGACGATAATGAGAGATGCTTGGGTGAAATGATTCGATATGTAGTCTTATAACTGCTCTATCTACTTTAATTGGGCAAGGAGCTTTACCCCTCATATCTGGTGGTGGGCTAAGTGCATCCAGGTCAGTATTTTGCAAAACATTGTGGATTACGGTATCATTATTCTTTGTAAATCCAAGGGTCGTCAGAAAAAATGTTTTGCAGACGGGAACTGAAAGACCGTGTTCGTCTTTAAGTGAATAAAAATAACTTGTGCTTCGTTTAGATGGTCCCCCAGTAGTTTTGCGCTGTGTGGCCTTGCGTGCGACGTTATTTAGTATGAAGACACGCCTATCACTTCTTCCCATTTTCCAGAAGTTCTCATTAATAAAACGGCGTCGAGCATCATGAAGCTTAGTTGTACATTTCTTCTTACATGATTCAACACAGGGAGGTTGAAGAGGATGAAGTTTTATTTCTTTTTCGTGTTGCAGTTTTTTTCTCAATGCTGGTGTGAATTGTTTTTTATTTCTCTTTCGTACATCGCCTTGCACCAAATTAATGTTGGGAAGTTCCCCCAAGTCAATAATACCTTCATCTTGGGCAGAACCGACGTTAGGTAGTAAGGCATCAGAATTCGGAACTTCAGCACATTCATGATGGTCATTGCCGTCCGTTTGCTGACTGCTGTGCGCTTGTGTGTCATTAAACATTTCATTTTCACAATCATTGCTCAATGGTAAATCATCATCATCACGTTGGCAAGATTCATTATTAATATTTTCTAAAATAATGGAATCCTTTTCACAATCATCCGAATCACTGCTTTGTACAACATTTTCTTCTGGCATGTAGTCCGGGTCGTTTCCAGTCTCCCCAGTTTTCTTTTTCTTTAATGCAGGTTCCGACTGAGCATTAGCTGAATTCACACTTTGCTGTTGCATTTTGTTCAGTGCAAGCAAAACCATCTGTTGTCCACGTGTCGCTGTCGATCTCTTCATTGTGTCTGAAATCGTAGTAACAAAATCATACCTATTACATCTGCATACTGCTTCTGAGAGCTTAATTAAATTTCGTAACGCTAGAACGGAGAGGGGAATGTCTTTATGGCTTACGAATTGTTATGAAAGGGGGATGTTTGTAACGTAACAAACTGCCAAAAATGAAAGCAACAGAAGCAAATACTTTTCTCAGTTTATTCATGTCTTATAATTATTATTTATTAATAATTGTGGAAGGTATTTTTAAAGTTTTATGAAAGGAGAAGTAGAAAATGGTCTTTACAGCTTTTTACCCCTTTACTCACTTATTGCGAAAAAAATTCAGCGTTACGCTATGGATTGGAGGGGGGGGGGAGGTGGTCAATGTCAAGTGTTACTCTTTGTTATCGGGGAGAGGGGGTGTTTAAAAAGCGAATATAAACGTTACATAATTATGGACGCTGTCTGTCAGAAGTCTACTTTACAACAAGACACCATATGAAAGACACATTAAAAACGGAAACTGCACGAAACCTAAATCATCGTGCAGCTGACTACCTCCGTGAACAACTTAACAGAATCAAGCAACATAAATTCCTAAACTCAAAGCCAAGTACATAATTGCGAAGAAAACACATCTTAAAATATTGTTATCGTACGATTTAAACAAAGTATTGCTTTCATTCTTAACAATGAGCCAATTACTTACCTCAACTAATGAACGGCGTGGCTGAGACTGGACGCGGCCATATGCAATGACTCAGTACGCATGCTCAATCTTCCGGCAGATACAGCTCAACTGCAGTTACGGCTCTCTTACCAAGTATACACGAACACGATGTGCAGTTAAGGCCCCAGGCAACTACCTGTTTGTTTCGTAACATAACAGTTACGGGTTTCTTGCTTAGACACGTAGTTAAGGCGTTTTTGCATAGTAGAGGGCCACAATCTAGCAGTTAAGGCATATGACGAACCTTGAGTTTGGATACACGTCGCTGAGTTAAGGCTCTCTAGCTTACAGAAATGATAGAATTATGTCTTAGCATTTGATTGGTGGCCTTAACTCCATTTTCACCAAAAGTGTAGTTAAGGTCCTTTTCCTTATGAGGGCAGTGTAAAAGTCTTATAATTCGTAACTGTACCAAAACAACTGACAATACAATTTTCCCAATCGTTTCGTTGCGAGGTGGCAGAACTAAAATAGCCGCCATGTTGGAATTTCAGATTATTTCTAGCTTCTAGCTGCGAGAATGCAAAGGCGAGTTGTTGCATAAACGCGCCCTGTCTGATTCACTAAGATGGTAACAAGAATGTACGCTAGGGCTAATTTTTTTATTGCGCATTAAGTAATGCATTACCGCAATAATATCCTTTAAATGTAATTGCAAACTGTAGACTACTTATTAAAGCCGCAATTAATTTTCTACATGGAGAATGGTAATTCTAACTTATGAGAGGGAAGAAGTCCGACAAACTTCTTTATCACTTGCTTTTACACGTTTATTAAAAACTGAAAAAAATATTGCGATTTGTGTATTTCAATTTTGCGAATCGTCCGTGGGCAGCCCCATGTTAAATACAATTACCTGAAAGACCGAAAAAAATGGACATATTTTCCAAGCATTGATGGAAAGTTAGGGCTGGCTGGCTATTCGTCATTCACCTAACCTCCTGCCCATAAGGTCATTAACCCCAGCTTCAGCTTCGTGTTTTGTCAGTTGGCGGCTACAAAAACAATAAAAACAGTGCCCCCCTCCCCAATCTATGACGACTTTATTTTTAATGCTTTACTTTGGATCTAGACACACGCTAGTGTGCCGCCGCCAAGTACCAGTAGATCATCCCATTGAGACATCCGATTGTTAAAAATTGATTGTTAATGATAAAAAGGTGGCTCACTAGCAGACATGTGTCTGTTAACTGTAAGCAATTGAAAGCATAT
Organism: Lithobius niger; assembly: GCA_023313725.1. Lineage (NCBI taxonomy): Eukaryota > Metazoa > Arthropoda > Chilopoda > Lithobiomorpha > Lithobiidae > Lithobius > Lithobius niger. The sequence continues at coordinate 140,554 of JAHWFP010016250.1, read as the reverse complement.
TTTGGCATGTTGAGGATAAATCCCAATGCGACAGAAATGTTTCAAATTGTGGAAAATGTAAGGGGAAGGGTCAGAGATTAAGAAAAACTAAAATTTAAAGGATGAGAATTATAGAGAAAAAGATGCGTCAATAACGTTGTTTTTATGTTACTGTCTAACATAATAACTAAGAAGATTTTTTCCCATGTTAAATCCCATAGACGTTTTGCTCATGGCTAGAGCAAAATTGAGAAGGCCTACGTACAGTACCTGAACTTTTGCACACGGATGCATAGTGATCTGAGGATGGTCCTTTTGTTGGTTTGGAGGTTGTAGGGGTCAGGACAAATGCGTGGGAGGGTTTTGAAATTCGCCATGGGCGAATTTAAATTTCGTTTCTTTTCCAAGTTGCAACCAAAGATTTTAAGCAATAATGGCTTGAACAATCAAGACTGGTCCTTAGATTTATTGTAAAAGCCTGGGTGAACTAAAAACTGAACTGTAACGAAGCATAAAATAAAGAAACATTAACGTTGCCGAGGATTGCGTAAGAATAAAGGGATGCACGTTAGATGATGGTTACGCAACAATACGAGCATACACGAGCTAAGGGTTTTTTTTTTGTTAATAACCCAAAAATAAATTGCTTCGCATTCTGCTGTTTTAGTAACAACGACCTTCGGGGGTTTCTGCATGACTAAATGTGAACGAAATATCGAAAAATTAAGGTGAAGGTGAAGGGCTAAACAAAACAACTGAAGGGGATGCGTTGACTGAGTGAGCGAAGCGAACGAAATCAGCGATTGTTAGTCAGTGTGTGCAAATATGGGATTGAAGCATCCTAAACAGACGGTGTAACCTTATGTACGTTCACAGTCCTATGAAAGTTGTTATATCCACCCAAAACCAAAACTGGTAGAAAAACCCGCCAAGTTTCCAAAAACGATCGGCCTTTGAAGGTAGTGATATCATTCCACCAGGGAAAGGTCGCCAAGGTTAATCCTATTAGCCAAGTTAAACGCACCGAATAATACTTTGGACGTTAAATGAAAACTTGAAGATTGCTACCGCTAGCAATCTTCTAGTTTTCATTTAACTTTCGAACTATTAGTAGGTGCGATTAACTTGGCTAATAGGATTAACCTTGGCGGCCTTTTTTTTGGTGGAATGATATCACTACCTTCAAAGGCCGATCGTTTTTGGAAACTTGGCGGGTTTTGGGTGTATCATTTACGTTTGACAGATGGTTGTGTTGTTTGGCAGTTCAGTTAATTATTTTTAACATGTAGCGCGTGTAGTACTACTATAAAGACTAGTCACAAACCTGTAATACGTGAATGAAGTATTTGGACCAATTGCTTGTAATAATACTATTGCTTGTAAATCAAACAAACAATTGTTTTCCGAATCAAAGAAATTCGTTCGAATCTTACCTCTCTTTGGTCACATACATTTTCTTTTTTATCCTTTGACTAGCAGTTGTGCCCGGCTTCGCCCAGGGTTTTCTTTTGTTCGTGGTTCTTTCCCAGTTTTTGGTCGGAGGGACCTGAACGTTGACTGCGACAGGCAATTTTTCTTCCTGTAATACTGCCCTTTTCCTTTCGTCCTCTCCCCTCCCCTCCCCCTTTCCTCTCATCATCTTCCTGCCCTTTTCTTCAGCATTCCCCTTTTCCTGCCCCCTCCTCCTTTTGCCAGATTTTGTAAAAATTGAATTGGTCTCGATCCCAAACAACCTCAAAAATTTACCTTTTAGGTTCAGTTAATGTTTAATGAAATGCGCTTCTCCCTCCCCCCCACCTCCTAATCTCTGTCGTTATTATATCACTAGCTGAAGGCCACAGCAGTGTTTGATGCACCATACGCAACATTGGGACGGCTTGCTCTCTCATGTGTTTGTTGCGGAAGGCGTATATTCCGTCTACGTATTTTTGCAAACACTGGCTAACAAACGCTGATTTTTCGTTCGCTTCGCTTCGCTTGCTTCGTTCACCTCCTCTAAACCGGACTCCATGGACTTTCATATGAATATTTCTACCAGAAATAAATAAATACGCCTTTGTACAGCAAATTCAAAACTTTTAGCCCGCGGGCTTTGTCATTTAAAAAAAGATTAACCGAGTTTCACTAGGCCTTTTATGTTAATTTTCCACAACGACAGAAAGCAAGCGGTTAAGGTTGGTGCCCGAGTGATATTTGATTCACCATTTGCGACATTGGGCCAGTTTGAGCTGTCATGTGTTTGTTGTAGAAGGCGTGTATGCCGTCTATGTATTTTTGAGCGTGCTGGCTAACAAACGCTGACCTTCGCTCACTCAATCTGCGCCTCCCCTGAACCGGACCCCATCTACTTTCATTTGAATATTTCCAACAGAAGTAAAGAAATACGCCTTTGTTCACCGTAAACAAATAAATACACCTTTGTGCAGCAAAGTCTAAATCTTTATCCCGCCGGCTTTGTCATTTTTGTTCCATATTTAACAGAGTTTCACTTATCCTTTAATTTTAATCAGAACCTTTAGCCAACGTGAAGCACCATTTTATCCATTAAAAGTTACGTTTTGAGTTTGCGCACATGGGCTAACTAATGCTGATTTTCGTTCGCTTCACTCAGTCAATCAGCGCCTCCCCTGACCCGGGCTCCATGAACTTTCATATGACTATTTCCACTGTAAATAAATAAATACCTCTTTGTACCATGGGTTCGTGTATGCTATTTTTTATTTTACTTGATTCTGGGCAGAAAGCAAAGCGCTTTCAATATATAATTGAGTTTCACTAATCCTTTGATTTTAATCGTCTACAACGACAGAACCTTTAGCCAGCGGTTTAATATTAAGCGTTGTTTCGTCCACCGTTTTCAAAGGGTTTCAAAGGGTTTAACGAGCGTTAACCACTCCTGGTCATCTGCCCGAAGCCCTAAGGTTCCGTCGTTTTAGTTTATTGGCAACAATCCGTCTGTTTACAACAATCGAATACAGTTATTAATAGACGGGTGGCCGCGTTGGTCGCGTGGCCGTCTGGGTCGGGTGGCCGTTTTACAACACTGCAACTAGTTTTTATTAATGTAGATTAGAATGCCAATAGCAGGGCTAACAGACGCACTACCCCACACACGGGCATTTACCGTTGAGCCCCCCCCCCCCCACTTCCAATTTTTGGCTTTGGCTTCAGCAATCTGTACCGTGTGAAAAATAACTGCTTCTTGCATGACGTCATTTAAAACTTGCTGCTGACTAACTGTCCTTCGTACATGTTGTCATTAACACTCGCCGCTGAGATGACCGCGTAGAGAAAATTGTTAGTCGAGGCAACAATGTACTAATTTCAACTAAAAAAAAAGGGTTTAAAGGGTTTAACGAGCGTTAACCACTCCAACGTACTAGTTTCAACTTCTGGGCAAAGAATTGACACGCTCGCCCGTTTTCATTGTAGGGGTTCTTCTTGTCGTTTTTGTTATGAAACTTTGCCTGATAATTTAAGATGATCACTTGAAGTTATTTTAAAACTCCTTTGTCGAAAAAAGAGCTTTGGTATCTATATTATTTCATTAAGCATTATCACCTGTCACCCATAACTGAGCCCTAATAATTACCCATCACAAAGTATTCACAAGTTTCATTGGAGACAAATTTCATGTTTTAAAGTTATCGATAACTAACCATACACTAGATACGTTTGCCAATCACTGAACATTCACAAGTTTCATTGGACGAAAAAAATTCATGTTCGAAGTTATCAATAACTAACCCTACACTAGATATGTTTCCCAATCACAGAGCATTCACAAGTTTCATTGGAGAAAAAAATTCATGTTCCATAGTTATCGTTAACTAGCCCTACACTAGATATGTTTGCAATTGCAGAGCAATTACAAGTTTCATTGGATGCAAAAATTCATGTTCCATAGTTATCGATAACTAACCCTACTTTAGATATGTTCACCAATATGAAGCAAAACTGACTTTGGCCGCCGAATCAGCGTGGCTGACGTCATGCATGATCCACTTCCGCTAATTGAATTATGCCACTGGGCTTAAAGCTAATCGATTATTTTCGATAGCTACAGGCGATTGACATTCCCCAGCAATTAGGCTCAGGCTTACGCTACATATATCTAGTGAATTTTAATCTTCTGTTATGAAACGTGGGCTCTGCAGCGTCGACTAAATCTACATTATCTACATTAGTGCCTTTACTGTAAGGTTTGATCTCAACCTCCCATGTTAAAGCCAAAATTTCGATTCTTAATTTCTCTGCTGTCTTTCAATATTTTCTACTCTAATTTAGTATATAAGCATTGTTGGACTTCCTGAACATGTGTCCGAACTTTTATTTTCTAATTTGTTACATCGGAGATCTGGACTTGAGCTGTAACGTGATTTTCATTTTTGGCTTCTTGTTGTTGTTGTTGGCACGACATGTTTCTACCACGCTCTCTACAGATCAAACTATTTGTCCTGTAATGCTGGTTCTTAACTCATTTTACAGGTATTGCTCTGTAGATGTGCCCATTCTACAAGGCCTTTTCTAATCGGTCAAGTGGTTCAGGGGTTAGGGAGATCTAAATGACCAGATTGATTGTTTTAAACATTGTTACTTTACTACAATGCCAATCAGCAAACGCCAGCTGCAAAACGTAGACTGAAGATTAAAGGATTTGTTTCCATATTCGTTTGTGAAAACTGTAATTGATAAAGATACAAAACTTTAAAACACGCTAATTTAAACTCATTTAATTTAAACTAATTTAAACACGCTCATTTCCACCAATCCCAACATGGCCCGGGATCCAGCAGAAAAGCATGGTTTTCCGCTGGCCAGGCAAGCGGGAAAGCAAAGCTTGGACACGTAGTTCCGAATAGTTCGGCCCTTCAAAGGAGTGACATCAACACACCAAAACATACGCCAACTTAATCGCACCGAATAATACTTTGGACGTTAAATGAAAATTTGAACATTGCTGCTGAAAGTAGCAATGTTCTAATTTTCATTTAACCTTCGAATTATTAAGCAGTGCGATTAACTTGGCGAATGTTTTGGTGTGTTGATATCACTCCTTTGAAGGGCCGAACCATTCGAAACTAGGCGGCCCCTTTTACCAGTTTTGGTTTTTGATTTGATCGGTATCACAGATTTTAGTGTCGACGGATATACATTCAGCAACAACAATACACACCACTGAGAATACTAAGCGGTGGTTACATCACTACCTTGTTACTTCTGACGCCATTTCTGGGACACCGGCAGACGCAAACGCTTTGGTATGGAGTTCGTGTTCTACTGTCCTAATTGTTCGCTGTAGTCGAGAACTACTAATCGAGAGGCAATGGTCCTATGGAAATTAACATGGAATTTTGGCGATCCTGCTAGGTAGTCAGTTGGGTTGGGAGGGGAGGAGGAGATTCCTACCTTTGCCCCCACCCAACCTTAGCATTGTCTCTGTGCGAAAATTAACACAGCAGTTTGTGGACTAGCTATTAGTTTTTCAGGATCAGATTTGGCATTGAAAACCAATTCAAAAACGTTCTCGAATGGATTAATGTTGTTGTCAGGTGGATCCGTTGCTTTCGATTTCTAGGCTTTGTACGACCTATTTTTTTTTTTACCTAGAACCCTAAACTGTGTCAAACTTTTGTTCAAAATTTAAGACACTAAAGCTGTGTTCTCACAGTGTACTGCATGCAAACCTATTTCCTTTGTCTTTTGGACTTATATGTTAAGACTGCTTGAACGGGAGTTGTCCAAAAGGCAACTGAAATAGGTGTGCAGCTGTATTTATTTATCACTAATCGAGCCGATTTGGATTTTCGTCCTGTTTACACAGTGCACTACTACAGTGCCCCTTACAGTTAAGGCTCACATTGTTAGTATATGCTAGTGGTTGTTGCTTTAGTTGGTGAGACACACTAGCGTGTACCTAGATTTAAAAAAAAAAACTTAATACAGTACAATAACTTTAAACCAGCCTAAACAGTGGTATAATGCCTTTCAGTTTGGCTACAAGTTGATTGTTTTAATTGAGAAGCCTTGTTGAGACAAGACAAGTGACAAGACAAGACAAGACAAGTGTTGTTTTTTTGTGTGTGTGATTTGGTATAGTACTTTGTTTTGTTCATTTTAGATTATGTAATAGAGCGCATGTCGAAAGGCCGAGGCTTTTGGAAATAAAATTCAATTCAATTTAATTCAAGTTTGGTTGAGACTTGGCGCATGGCTGTGGGCCACGTAAGCTCTTATAATAAATCTAAATGTTGTTGAGACTCCAGGCTTAAGTTAGTGGTCTTCTCCCGGTCTCCAGTGAGGAGGAGGGCGTCACTATCTATTGTGGTAGATGGATTGACTGTAATTCAGGCGTCTTCTGTCGAATATCTTGGAGTGCTGGTTGATGAGCGATTAGAATGGAATCTTCATGTCAGGCAACTCAGAGGCAAGACTGAGGCTCGCTCCTCCATTCTGAAACGCCTTTCCAGGATTGAGGATGTCAGAAGGGAGCCTCTGTGGGCCGTGTATCGCACTTCATCAGGGCACTTCTTGATTATCATCTCCCTTTCCTAAGTCCGTATCAGTGCCACACACGGTCGATGCAGATCTCTGTGAACCTCTGTCTCCGTGTGGTGTCCGGCCTCTTGTCACGACGCCGGTCCAGACCCCCTGTGGGTTGAGTGTAGTGAGCTGCCACTGCGCTGTCGCTGTGATTAGCTTTTTGTGCTGTGTGCATTCAGAATGTTAGCCGGGGCCGAGGTGATCCTGTGGGGAAAGTTGCCATTGACGATTGTGGTCTAGGCCCTGTGGATCGTGGAGCCCTGGGACCTCTTGGAGCGTGGAGCCTTGATCCTCTGTACCATGCCAGAGCTGCGCCTGCTTGACAGTGCCTATGTTCGACAGTTCACACCCTGGTCATGGTGCCCAGAGTTGTCTAAGGTTTTTGAGTGCTCTCTTGCTGGCTGTTTTGTGTACTGTGATGCCTCCTTCCATTGGAGGACGTGGACAGGAGGTCTGGGTGTAGTGGTTCCATCCTTGAAAGTGTTTCTGCAACGCTCTCTTGGTCTTGTCTCTTCCAGCACGGTGGGGGAGCTGTGCCATTTCTGTGGCCTTAGATGCGGCCCTGGATCTTGACCTCCTGTCTTTCACCATCTTCTCAGACTCTCAGGCGGCTGTTGGTCTCCATCAGCAGGTGGTAGCGGTTCTTGATCTTTGGGAACCTTATTGTGTATGCTATCTGTCGAAAGCTTTGGGCGGCGTGCTCCCATAGCCTTGTGCACTTCAAGCAAGGTGTGCCCTGTCGTCTGTTTTGGATCGCCTCCCTTTGTGGATGGCTTGGATTGTGTCCCGTCTCCAGACTGGACACTCGCTCCTGCCTGCCCATCAGTTCAGGTTTGGGTGGTCGGTTTTTCCATTGTGTGTGTCCTGCGGAGCGGAGTTTTCGGAAAAGCACCTCCTGTTCTTCTGTCAGAACCTGCGTTTGCATAGAGCAATCCTAGCTGGTCAACTTCGGCGACACCCGTCGATTAACAGTCTTTTCTCTGTCTGTGGAGGCTCCGGGCCATTTCTTGTATTGTTTGGGTGACAGGTGTGCGTGTGTAGGCTCTGGTTGTTCTCCTTCCGCTCCCTGAGTCTAGGAAATTTGTAGTGGGATCAGGATGTTTTGTGTTTGGTTCCCAAGGTGTCCTGGCTTGAGTACTCTGATGTAATTAGACTGCATATGGGGCGTACAGCTGTTGGTCATGACTCCAGTAATAAATTCAATTAAATTCAATTAAGATGGAGCATTGTTGAGGTCATCTTGAGATGGCAGTGGGTTGCTGAAACATCAGCAAATTGTTGGCGTGGTGCTGCAAATACTGCCGGCCCGAGAGAAGTGTGCACTAAATATTAGAAAGACTCGGTTAATTAACGTGGTTACAAAGGTCTTCGCAAGGAAAAGCAAAAAGGACGGAAGAAAGCAAATCTGTGACGACGAGATTATTCCTGTAATTTCCAGTACTAGTTGTCATTGGAAGTTCTTGCTACCAGTCTAAGTTGAAAGTGTGAAGTACTCATTGAAGACCAGGATGTTTTGAGCCCTGATGGGTTTAGTGACGAGCTGCATGAGGCCACGGTCAGCAGTATATCGAAGGAATGAGCGACCATTTTTGTGGGTCGAAGAAGCATATCCCCAACCAACAAATGACATATTGAATTCCCCGACCAAGGAATATGACTGCAATGCAAAGGTGAACACGTACAGAGGTTACACATACGGTTTACTTCCCCTGCATCAAACTTAGCAGGTAGATACCGTAACATGAACCTAATCCCAAGCCCAGCCAAATCAAAGTGCAGGAATTCGGTATCATCAGGCCTGTCACCCAACTCATTTACAATGTAATCCTTATTTCCAACCAGAATGCCACCCGCACTTGAACCCCTGTCTCGTTGGTAAAAGCGGTAAGGCAGACCATGTATATAGAGGCCATCACTATGCACACCAAATAGCCATGTCCTGACAGCAAAAACTAAATCATAAGTTCCTGCCAGGAAAAGAAACCTAAAATCTAACAAGTTTGCATATACATTTCACACATTAAACAGCACACACCTGAAACCAGGTACAGGGTTCCAGCCCAAGGGCAGTGCGCACTTTTCGGCGCGCACACAGCCGTCAAAAGAAAAAAAGGGCACATTTATTTTGCTTAAATTATGCTCTAGGTCCATTAATTTCCGTAGTTTCACAAGTAATTTTCTCTTCAACGCATGAGGAGAGCTCACCAGAAGAATCCTGTTGCCAAAATCAGAGTTGAATGACAACGGAGAATCACACAGTACCCAGCCATGTCGTGAAAATAGAGCAAGAGAAGCTATCCATAATTAGGTCACACAAGTTTAAAATTACCGTCTTCCTTTGCCATCCATGGTTATTATCTGAGAAAGACGTAACAACTGTAAAACAGCACAAGAAAGAGCACAAGTCCGTAAATTGAGGCATTTCAAACTGCATTTCGTTTTATTTTTTAAAGTGGAATAGTACAAAACAATACAATAAAAAAGACAAAACCTGGCTTGAGCATGCTCATAAGCCAACCCCCCCCTCCCCAAATACAACCCCATTCGTTACATGCTGTCAAAGCGAGCCTTGAAGCTTGATAGGGAAGGTGCAGTTACCACTCGAAGTGGCAGCGTGTTCCAAGGCACAACAATTCTCTCAGTAAAGAAAAAGTGCCTAGTGTTGTTGTGTGAGGTTTCACCTTGCAGTTTATAACGGTGGTCTCGTGTGTGTGTAACCTGAGAAAAATCAAGAAAGCTTCTATAGTCGATGTCCAGTAGTTGATTGAGTAGTTGGTACACAAGGATCATGTCACCTCTGTTGTAGCGATCTTCAAGAGTGGTGAGGTTTAAGGCTTTGAGTCGCTCTTGGTATGGTAGGTGCTTAATTTCAGGGCACTTTTAGGTGAACCATCGTTGAACATGTTCGAGGCGGCTGAGGTGGATATGGCAGTGGGCCCTCCAAACTTGGACACAGTAATCCAGGAGTGGGCGCACGAAAGTAGTGTACAGGATTTTAGTAGTAGCTGGAGTCAGGTATGTAAAACCGGAGAGTACAAAGCCTCCCATCCTACGTGATCTGTTAATGACAGCGTCAATTTGCTGCTTGAAGGTGAGCCTATCATCAATGATTATACCCATGTCACGCTTTTGTGTGATGGATTCCATTGTAGAGTTACCAAAAATGTAATTGGCACGTACATTGTTGTGACCGAGATGCATAGCGACACACTTCTGGGAGCCAAACTGCAGGCCATGAGCAGTGGCCCAGTCATGAATTTTACAGAGGTCTTCTTGGACAACTTTGGTGTCCTCCTCGCTGATGACTGGTCGGTATAACTTCAGGTCATCAGCAAAGAGGAGGCATATGGAATCCACAACTGTTGGTAAGTCGTTAATAAAAAGGAGAAAAAGGATTGGCCCCAGAACAGAACCTTGTGGTAAACCAGAAGTCACGGGAAGCCAAGTGGAATAAGTGCCTCTTTGTCTTCTGTCGCTTAAGTAGCTACCAATCCAGCTAATTAGTCCATGTGGCAAACCCACCTTTTCTAAGACACTAGGCAGGATGGCATGGTCAACAACATCGAAAGCTTTTCTTAGAATTTTCTACTGCTCGTCACTGTTAAGCCCTTCAAATTCGGTTCGGAAACCCAGTCAATGCTGCTAATCATACTCTTTATGAGTTCATAATCAGCCAGTTTGTAGGCAAGCTTTTTTGTGATGCTTTCTTTGATAGCGATAGGAGTTTCTAGGGTGAAAACCATAGAAATGTGATCACTTAGGGCGAGCGGAAGAAGTTGCGTGATTTTACCGACAGGATGGTCAGACTTGGTGATGATCAGATCCAGGAGAGACGGCTCCTGACCAATTCTGTACCTGGTGAAAAAGTCGACATGCTGTTGAAGAGTGTGTTCTTGGAGTAAAGTGATAAAACTTTCTGCGGCTAAATCAGACGGAAGGGTGCTTTCATTAGGCCAATCGATGTCCGGAAAGTTAAAGTCACCAAGCAAAATAACAGGATTGTGCTCATGGTGCCAGTAGTCTGCCTAAGAAGTCTTGAAACTCCAAGTATGAGTTGTCACTCAGAGGGTTGGGGCTTCTATAGCTGCAAACTATCAGGAGCTCCACAGAATTTGAGAGTTTAAGAATGAAAATGGCAGCCTCCCAGTCTCCAGAAATGTTTGCTCTATGGTGAGAAGAAGAAATAGGCAGTGCGTCTTTATAATAAAGGGCTACTCCACCTTTTGCCCGGTTTAACCTATCACTCCTGATACAGGAGTATCAAACAATGTGTGGGTCGAAATCCATATTGCAAAGATGAGTTTAGGTAAAACACAAAATATCTGGGTTGTGGTTTGCAACAATACAGTTAATTTCCCCTAGTTTGTTTTGATACTGCAGGCATTGGTGTAAAAAAAACACAATGGAGAGTGTGACTGATTAGTTTGGGACTGTGTTGCCCACGTTGCACACTAGAGAATTTCAGTCTGATTTTGGGCTTCCTCCAAATCCACTTTGGAAATAGTATGCTGCTGCAGTATTGATGGCATATCAGAAGTGTTGATAGGTGATTGTGTTTCAGTCGCACATGTAAAGTCCTTGTTACTGGTAGTTCCACTACTGTCTTCTGAAAGTTGATTTTTCGCAGAGGTAGCATCCGTCATGTTCCTAGTGTTGCCGTTAAAGCAGTCTACTACTGGATCACTAAATCTTTCAACCCCAGTATTTGATTTAGTAAACGCAGTGTGATCATTGTTTTTCACTTCTGCAGGAGGAAAGGAATTTTCTTCATTTGATGGTGGGCAAGTGAATCTTGTTCTTCCAAGAAAAGGCATTATTATAACGCCTTGCGGCCATAAATCTGGATTTGAAATGGCTTTGTACTGATCTTCCACCACATTTATGCAAAATGAGCTGTAGGTATAGGGAAACGTGTTTTAAGTTGTGCACAGCCTACTGTGAAGTCCAGGTTGGCTTTGATCAGTGAAGTGATTTGTTTAGCTGTAGTGTCCTTGTGTAAGGAGCTGACAAATATTTTTTTAATGATAGTGCCCCTTGGCTGAGGCTGGAGAATGCTGCATGACTGTTTGGTGCCATGAATAGGTTTAGGTTTTGTATTGTCCTGTTTATTAAAGTTGTTTATGCCTTTTGCAGATTTAATCTCAGGGATAGTCACATTACCAGAACTGACATCATTATTGAAACGATTTCTCATTTTGTTTTTCCGCTTGGTCTTCCGTGACTCAACAGTTATGAAATCGTCACTTTCGCTTTCACTTTGGTTGACGTCCGTCTCCATGAAGATTGTCTTTCCTGTCTTACCCCTGTGACGAAAAGTAATATTTTTCTCACCTAAATTTATCCAGAACCAATGCTTCTCGCAGTGTTACCTGAGTTGAATGGAACGTACTCCACTTGCTATTGGTACACAGATGTTACATATGCACGAAAACTATAATTATTTTCAGCATCACTTGACTTTCGACGTACGCATTTTATGACCCCATGAGTGACCTGGAGTCCTTAGCAACATAAAATCGGAGCCCCTTGACAAAGCTCTGCTTTCCCGCTTGCCTGGTTAGCAGAAAACTGCTTTTGCGCTTGCCTGGCTAGCAGAAAACAGGCAAACTGCTTTTGCACTTGCCTGGCTAGCAGAAAACTGCATTTGCGCTTGCCTGGCTAGCAGAAACCTGCTTTTGCGCTTGCCTGACTAGCAGAAAACTTCTTTTGCGCTTGCCTGGCTAGCAGAAAACTGCTTTTGCGCTTGCCTGGCTAGCAGAAAACTGCTTTTGCGCTTGATCCTGGGCCATGTTGGCATATCTGGGAATGATCATGCTGATGCTGCAGTGAAAGAGGCCCTGTCTGGTTCTCTTGATAGGGACCTCTGCCTTGTTGCCTCGGATGCTTTTCTAGCTCTTCCTCTGAGACTGCCAGCAGCTTGGCAAGCTTTGTGGGATAAACAAGACGGCAATAAGTTGCAGGCTATTAAAGGCACTATCCAGGAATGGCACTTAGCTTGTCGCCACAGTCGTCAGAAAGAGAAGGGTTAGCCAATTTGCGTTGTGGTAACACCAACCTTACGCATAGTTTCCTTTGGAGGGGGTTACCTCTCCTGAATACCTTTGGTGTCACCGGCCACTCACGATCCATCACATGCATGTTGATAGCCACCATCTTGATGGTGTTTGTCTTTGTTTCCATCTTCCGTGAGATATAGCGCTTCAATTTTGTCAGTGGTACAGATCTACAACAAGATCTAGATTTGGGGTTAGTTTAACATCTCTAATGCATGGAGCAGTGGTAACCTGGATCACAGCACTGTGAGTGAGGTTGGTGCTAAAGACTTAGCTGTCGACGCCCTAAAGTCTCAATCCCCACATCACAAAAATTTCATTACAGCTAGTACGAAACTACTATCTGACTTATGAAACAATGGTATAAGTAGCGTCAATTATGAATGCTCACAATCTGTTAGGTCATGGACAACAATAAGAGCCCCACGGCGTGGGCGAAAAGGATAGTGCATGAAACCTCGTGTGTTTTCCCAATAATACACTCGTAGCTGCGCCACTCTGGCCAGAACCTAATCGATTTCATGCAATAACCTATACTTATCAAAAGCTGTGCTGTGCGAGTTATACGTATGCTTGGATGTACAGTTGCCAGCATGTAAACAATGGTTTATTGTCGTATAAAATGAGGCATTGTGGTGCGTCGACAGCTAGGTCTTAAGCGCCAACCTCAGTAACAGTGTAGTACCAAAAGTTCAAGCAGGCTACAAACAATGGTGGCGTACGTATGGTAATAAACCAACCAAAGTGTAAGTACCATCATCAATATTTTCTGTCACCAATATTTGACGATGGTATCGGACATTCTTGAACATTGGCTGACTGTGTCCAGCATGACAGTTTCGAACTATAATGTTTACATGCACATTATTACAGGCCTGCAGACTACTGTGAAACAACCAATGTTCAGCCCAAAAAAAGGCTTTAACACTAGGAAACAACAGTTTGCTGTTCTAATTAGCAAGCTGGGAAGGAAATGGCGAAAACAACTATGTCAGTGATATCACACAGCCATTATCTGGGTTAATCCACTCATTACACCCACCCTCCCCACCATAAACAAAAAAACAAATCCATGTGATGTCAGATCAAAACCCAAAACTAGTAAAAGAGTCGCCAAGTTGACAACGGTTCAGCCCTTCAAAGAAATGATATCAACAGAACAAAACATTCACCAAATTAATTCCGCCGATTTAATGGTCTTGGGAAAACTTAAACAAAGTTGCAGTGATCAAGGTTTTTTTTTATTTAATCTTTGAACTAACACTCGACAGGATTAACTTGATCAGTTGATATCAGTCCTTTGAAGGTCAAGACAATTGTCAACTTCGTGGCTAGTTTTGATTGGTGGTCTTATACAAAGTACAGAAAAATAACAATTATTTAAAAAACAACCAACAGTAATTGTGTGTTAGCTGTTAAAATTGTTAGCTGTGTTACTTCGCTCTGCTGACTGTTAAATGTAAAGAGAAGCTACTGTCTTGTTGTAATGGTAAGTCCTTCGATAAAGAGTTCATCCGAAAATCGATCTCAAGCAAAGTTTTTATTGTCCTACCATAATAGATGGACGGCCTGTGTCCCCGAGTGGCCGACTTCGCCTCATGGCTCCAAATGAACTGGTACTGGAGCGAGTGGAGACGAGAGATCGGGGCATGTACCAATGCTTGGTGACTGGCGAAGAAGACGGGGCCCAAGGGAGTGGCCAACTCACCCTCGGAGGTAAGAGCTCGCTATCAATTCTCGCTAAAGGCAAAACACCCCATGGGGGCGCTTGGAATCTCACCCTGTTTTCGAAACCAGACGGTTTTCCGATATGCGACCCTAATAAACAAATCGAGAAATCTAATGTGGCAAGGCATTTACTCGGTGGAAACTAAAGGCCACACTTTCATTGCTTAGAGCAGTGTCTCTTCAGTGTATTAATTAACTTTGTAGCCAATGAACTAACAAGCGAAAACAAAATAAAAGTAACTAAAAGGGTAATACATATAATTAAAAGTTAAATCAATTAAAGTGGCACTATCACCGATTGAAAAGCGAACGAAAATACCATGGCGCCATCTAGCGGTAGTGATATCGTTAACCGTTACAGATTGCTCCCAGATGCACGAAGATGTAGTACCACAATTTAACTCGATAATTGTGGAGGTTGTGGCTTGTTTGTTTCGTTAGAAGAAACGACATTATGCATTCCTACGCTAGATGCAAGCAAGTGCTAGGTAGTAGTAGATAGCGCTAGGTGTTGCCAGATTCTGCCTACTTTCTACTGGTGGTAATGTATCAGGGCTTAATAGCCTGCGAAACCACTGCAGAAAAACATCAAAAGAAAAATACACATTAAAAAACCAGGAAAAAAAAACATTTACAACGTAACAATTGTTTGGTAAGCTTTCAAGCTTTTGAAACTTTGGTAAGCTTTTGGTAAGATTTCAAACGTAGAGATGTAATATTTTATTGTAAGCTTTTAAAAATCCAATACTTATCTCGTAGATAAGTAATGAAGTATATTCGAAGCTAGACACACACCCATGATTTTAGCAATTATTTTTTACCTTTAAATTTTCAGCTTCAACATTTATTATTACAATTGTCACATTTAATTTAATTTAATTTTTTTCACTTGCAGCCCGCCTGTTTCTTTAGCTATGCTTCTCTCCTGTTTTGATATTCTTAGCAGTGTCTGTTGTCCGTTGGTGGTTTTCTTCAATTTACTTAGCTTTTACAATTTATTTCTTCTTCCATTTGTGGTTGCATAGTGTGTGCTTTGTTTCTGCTGCCTTGTTGCATTTGTGTTTCCGTTTGCTCCATTGGTCGTTTGTACCCAGTGCGGCATCCTTGGTACGATGGTTGTGGCTAGGTGCACGTAGGAACATGGACAGACCCCCCCCCCCCCTCCCCCAACGGACAAGCAACACCCCAGCAACGATTGAGACACCTTCAAAAGCGAATCTGCCAAGTTTATGCAATTCTTGAATATCGCTTCATAAGTCAGTACACCTTACAAGCCACACTTTTGCAAATAGTATGCTATAAAACTTACTAACCTACTTTCACAAATCCTTCAACACAGCAGGTTTCAAATTTTCTTAGAAAATAACGCAATTTAAGGCCTTACTGGTACTATCGATTATCAGTTTTCCCATGGCGTTTCTGCAATTAGTACTCTTTAACGATGTCCCTCCAAGAAGAATTTTGCCTTTCTAAGTATGACACAATTCTACTTAAGGGTTCACGTCAATGTTCAAACGTAATTCAGTGTTTTAAATGTTTAAGTAAGTTCTTTTAAATATTTTGTGTCAAGTTGGTGTAATGGCGATGAAGAGCAGGAACTAAAATTCTTTTTTAATTTCTTCTCGATTCTTGTAGGAAGAATGCACCTTTTCGTAAAAAAAGTAATAATATTTTAACAAACTATGTAGAGCTTGTAATTGATTTACGTGCTGTTTATTAGCTACTGTAAAAGTGATCTCAGTATGGAATTCTTTGGCTACGGAAACCGTCACTGCAAAATCTGTTACGTTTTATAACATTTTTTAATTTGAAAGACCTTTTTGTAGAGGTCAGAATACTGTGTACAGGGTGAGGCAACTAAAGTGTTACGAGTCGATATCCTGTGAATGGCTAATGAGAGAATAATAATGATAGAAATGCAATGATGGGTGTGATGGAGGAAGTTTACACTAGGAAAAAAGGAATGACCTTGAATTGACATCTCAAGGTCATCCTCGTGCTGTCTTCCAAACGAGATAAGATACGGCAAAAAAGGAAATTAGAAAGTTGGACGCAAGGAGACAACATAACCAACAACAAAAAAACATTCAAAATCGGATAATAAATAAAACAGTTACGATGATGTTTAAAAGCTAACTCTGTGAACATGCTGGCTGCGCTTTATGAAACCAACTTCATGTTGTCTCCTTCGTCCAACTTTCTAATTTACTTTTTTGCCGTATCGTATCTCGTTTGGAAAATAGCATGAGGGTGACCTTGAAATATCAATTCAAGGATATCGGCCATCCACAGGATATCGGCTCGTAATACTTTAGTCGCCCCACCCTGTATAAACTTAGCTTTTAGTTTCTTGGTTTTATTTTACAGTGGTTAAACATTTATTCATTATTTATTTTTGTTACTGTAATATGTGTATGGCGACTAAGTAACTCGTTCGTAACTATGCTTGTATTGCAGCGATAACACCATCTGTCAATGCCTCCACCCCAACAGAAGTGTTACATCCTGGAGGATCAGCGTTAGTTCGGTGTGTCGCTACTGGAAGTCCTTTGCCAGAGCTAACGTGGTACCTTGATGGCACGAAACTATTGGCCAATGCCAGGATTCAAATTCAAAGTGCGGTCGACGATAATGGTAATTTTGAGAGTGTTGTCAACGTCACCTCTCTCAATGTTCAAGATGGTGGATACTACAGATGCGCTGCGAGGAATGCAGCGGGAGAAGCAGAAGCCATTGGTCATTTGAAGGTGTTCGGTGAGTATTCTTTTTTGTTGGCTGTGTATAGAACATGTTCACTGAAAAGTTATTTCCACACGTTTTATATACTTTATTTCGTGTGAAACGTTTGTGTCTCTCTGTCTCGAGAAAGACATCTGAAGTAATGAGGAGCTTACTGTTAGTGTAATCTTTTAGCACTGTAGGACCATCGTACGGGGAAC